>PVKS010002111.1:0-124352 GCA_004027875.1 Aplodontia rufa
CCCTCTGTAAAACAGAAACAACAATCTATTACCTACTTAACTGAGAC
Source organism: Aplodontia rufa (assembly GCA_004027875.1). Lineage (NCBI taxonomy): Eukaryota > Metazoa > Chordata > Mammalia > Rodentia > Aplodontiidae > Aplodontia > Aplodontia rufa. Next base: position 48 of record PVKS010002111.1, read on the forward strand.
CCTCTGTAAAACAGAAACAACAATCTATTACCTACTTAACTGAGAAATGAAAATCCAAATGGTTGTAAAAGTATTCTGAAAACCCTCTTTAAAAAATAAGAGTGGAAGAACTAAGGTGTACCAGCCAGCGATTCTGTCTTACTGGATGTATGACCTTGGGCAAGCGATTTTGCCTAATGCCTCGGTTTTATCAGCTGCAAAATGGGAATAGATCCAGTAACTGTCTCAACACTGTTGAGACAATTATACTAAACATTCATTTAAACACAGGATTGCCTGAGATATCACTCGATGAATAAACGTTGGCTTTTACTTTTATGATTGTGCCTCTCTGGTCTCGGGCTTTCTGAGCTATCAAAGGCGCCCTGGGCTTCAGTTTCGGTCTTGCTACTCTGCCCGCTTCCTCGGACCCTGTCCCTCCCTTCCCAGTTCAAAGCCCATCTCAAAGCCCTCCAGAAACCCTCGTCCCCTTTCGGGAGTCGACGCCGTCTCTTACTCGACGACCTTGGCTGGATCTCCGTGGCTCCTATAGACCAGCGCCCGGACCCGGGAGGGCTGGGCGGATGCGGAGAAGGAGGCAGCACTATGGTGACGGCGCCAAGCTTGCAGTCCCCGCTGCAGCTGCGCCCGGGCTCGCGCGCCCGATAGAACGCCGCGGACCCACATGCCCCCGGCAGCCAGCACGGAACTCGGCGCACGCGGACACGTCATCTCCCCGCGACCGCACGCCCTCGCCCCGCCCCGCCGCGCGACCACGCCCCCGGAGCCTCGTTCGGAGTCTTCCGCTTCCTCTCCCCGCCGCGCGGGGGCGCCTGGTGAGACCTAGTGGGGACCCGGATTGGCGAGTGCAGGGACCTGAAGGAGTTGCTGTCCTTCTAAGTCCCCGGGATCACCTTTTCCAACAAGAAGAGTGGGACTGACCTATTGTTTGATTTGGGGAACGTCGTTTACTCTCCCTCTGCCTCAGTAACCCTTTCCCACTATTTCTCTTGCGCTCACTGTGCCAGGCTCTGTGTGTGTGTGTGTATGGGTATTATTTTATGTAATCCCGTAGTACTCTGGAAAGGCACAGAAAGGCAAAATTTACTTCCTTACATTGAATGATCATGATAAGGAATTAGGAGTACCAGGAGTTAGAAGACTTAGGTTCAAATGCCAGCCTTGCCATTTCCTAGCTTGGTAAAATGGAGCTACTAAGCCTTATTGTGGATTGTTGTGAAGTTTGGATAAAACAATAGAAGAATGTCATCGTGGACACAGGAAAAATAGTAAAAGCATTAGTTATGTTCAGATAGATAAGGGAGGAATCATAAGAAGGAAGGTACCTTTTTTTTCTCTTTCTTTTAAAGAGAGAGAGGGACAGTGAGAGAGAAAAGTTTTTCATGTGGTTTTCATTGCTCCGACAGTTTGTTGTGTACCTGGTGTTGGAGTTCGAACCTGCGGTCTTTGTACATGCCAAGCAAGCACCATAATCTCCAAGTCACCACTCCAGCACCAGAAGGTGCCTTTTCAAAATGCTCACAGTGTAGAGATTAAGTGGAGAACTGGAAATTCTTTCCAGCTATTTGATTTTGGACAAATCACTTGGTTTTTCTAGGTCTCCTTTTCCATATGGTTAAAAATCAAGGGAACAGGGGCTGGAGTAGTGGCTCAGTGGTTACGGTGCTTGACTGGCATGTGCAAGTACACGGGTTAAAACCCCAGCACCACATACACAAAGAAGGTCAAGAGTAATGGAGGCCATATGAAAAACTAAAAAAAATTGATTCTCCCCCCCATATTTTTGTCCTTCTTTCTTTAAAAAAAAAAAATCAAGGGAACAGAGCTAGGGATGTAGCTCAATGGTAGAGCATTTGCCTAGCATATGAGAGGGCCTGGGTTCAATTCCCAGCTGGAAGCATTTGATAACTGTTACTAGGGGGTTATTGTAAGGATTAAATGAGAAATACCACATGAAAAAATAGACTAGAGTCTGTAAATGTCTGCACTTCTCCTCCTCCTCCTTTTCCTTATTTTTGACACTAGGGATTGAATCCAGGGCCACTTAAACATATCCCCAGCCCTTTTTATTTTTATTTTGAGTCAGGGTCTTGCTAAGTTGCTTAAGGTCTTGCTAAATTGTTGAACCTGGCTTTGAACTTGTGATCCTCCTGCCTCAGCCTCCCGAGCTGTTGGGATTATAGGCATGTGCCACCAAGCTTGACACTTGTTTTTTTTTTTTTTTTTTTTTGACACTTGTTTTTATTGTTAGAGAAAGAAAGTCCATGTCCCACAGTGGGGGAAAAACTTGATCCCATTGCTGTATTGGAGTGCACACACACACACACACACACACACACACACGGTGTGTTCAAAAAACCCAGTCCTACTGACTGGGTCAGTACAGTGACAGTACAGTCCTACAGTGACACACAGGCCTACTGGGAGGTACAAAATAAACCCTTTGTTGTAAGACTCTTTAGGTGGCATTGGGATACTGACATTTTCTTGTCCACTACTTCAGCTCCTCTGGATCCCTGGGCAGCCCAACTGGGAGGTCTGGAGAATCACCCAAAAAGTTCCTCTTTGGGGCTAGACTTTATCTCCCTGCATCTTCCAACAGCTCTTGCTTTTATTTTTTATTTATTTATTTATTTTTTTAAAGAGAGAGGGACAGTGGGAGAGACAGAGAAAGAGAGAAACAACTTTATTTAGTTTTTCACATGGCCTTAGTTGCTCCAACATTCAGTTGTGTACGTGGTGCTGGGGTTTGAACCCGGGTCCTCGTGCTTGCCAGGCAAGCGCCGAAACCGCTGAGCCACCGCTCCAGCCCAGCTCTTGCTTTTAGTCTAGGCTATCTGGGTTCCCCTAGGTGCTTGGTTTGAGAACCACTCATTGGGCGGTTCAAGTCCAATTATTCTGACCTTTGCATTCAAGACCCTTTGCACCTTGATTCCCAACCTGGCTCTCCAGCTTTATCTCCTATTGGATTTGGCACAGCCTATGATCCCACTGCACCTGGTGCCCACCTGTGCCAGCACTTCCTTGCCTTATGCATCTATTCAGACTGCTCCTTCTGTCTGAAATCCTTCCCTACCTGAGGAACTCCAGGTTCAGATATCATTTGATCGAGTCAACCCCTGCTCCCTTTGTGTTTTCTCTGGACCTGTGTTATGGCCTTTAGGACACTGTCTCATAGTTATTTACTCGCCCACTTCCCACCACCCCAGGCAAGTGTAGGGCTATGTTTGGTTCATCTCCATGACACCAGCGTTCAACATGGGGCCTGGAACAGGGTAGGGGTCATCAATATTCCATGAGTTGCAGGTAATTGAATTTCCTCATGGCCTGGCCCTAACCAGAGAGAGTGCCTTCTCCTTTTCTCTAGATTTGGGTCAGCCACTCTGGCCAAGACTTCCTTTCTTCCTTCCTTCTTCTCTTAAAGAATATAGAAATTTGTGGTCTTTTAAAAGGCAGAATTTCTCTTTTCATGTGTCCACCTGTTGCTGTCTTTTCTTCTTCCATCGTAGTCTTTTTCTGCCTTTCCCTGCACAGGAACAAAGGGCCGTGGAATCAGTGAGATCTGGAGTCAAGTCCTGGGCCCACTATTCACTAGCTGTATGACCCTGGGCCAGTACCTCATGCTCTCTGAAACCTCACTTTCTACCCATAAATGAGATCACCAACAAACTCCTGTCACAAGGCTTCTTTCAGAGTCCTCTGCAAATAGCACACTTGGCTGCTTCTTTGGTTCACCAGTGTTCCTTCTTTTTCTGGGTGGCCCTTTCTCTGCTACAGCATCCACCCTTGTTTCTTTCCTTTCTTTTTTTTTTTTTTTAAAGTAAATCTTTACACAATCCAATGTGTTTCTTTTTTTTTTTTTTTAAGAGAGAGGGACAGTTAGAGAGAGAGAAAGAAGCAATTCTTAGTTTTTCATGTGGCTTTTGTTTCTCCAAGACTTTGTTGTGTACATGGTGCTGTGGTTTGAACTCATGTACTTGTGCATGCCTGGCAAGCGCTGTAACCACTGAGCCACTGCTCCAGCCCCACCCTTGTTTCTTATTCCAACCCTTCTTTACTTACTCTGCCTTGGTTTCCCTGAGACTCTTTCATTTTGCAGTTCTGGGGATTGAACCCAGGAGTACTTTACCCCTAAGCTGCATCTCCAGATCTTTTTAATTTTCAGACAGGGTTTCAATAAGTTGCTTAGTATTTCACTAAGTTGCTGAGGCTGGCCTCAAACTTGTAATCCTCCTTCCTCAGCCTCCTGAGTCACTGGTATTGCAGGCCTGTGCCACCATGCCCAGCTCCCATTATTTCTTGTGTGACCTGGGGGCCCTGTGGACCTCTCCAGGTGAACCTGACTTTCCTCTCTTCTCTGCTCAGTCCATTCCAGCTGCCCTGGCCGCCTTGTCACTCCTCCAACCCACCAGCTTCTGTCTTTGCACAGGTTGTACCCTCTGGCTGCAGTATTCCTCTTCACTGATTTGAACGAGGCACGATCCTTCTTATACATTAGGTCTCAGCTCCTATGGCATAATGTCACTTCCTCATCGAAGATCCCCTGGATCACCTTACCTAAAGTAGATTTCTTTACCAAAGCACTCCATCCATCACCTTTAGAGTGTGCATCATAGGTTATAATTATATATTTATTTATGCTTGCTATTGATTTTCCCCATTATAATGTAAGCTTCATGAAGACCAGTACCAGGTCTGTATTCTTTCATTTAGCATTTATTCATCCATCCAGTATTTACCACATGCCAGATACCAGGAATTCGGATAGAGGACAAAGTCTTTTCCTAAGGACTTTGTGAGCTCACGTTTTAGAGGTGGAGACAAATAACTGTCCATCAAATGGTGCTCTGCTTAGAACTATAAAAATCCTCTTCCCCCTTATTGTTTCTTCTCCCAGTATCTCTGGTGTATGAGACAGTGATAAGGGATTTGCATCAGAAAATGTGCTTTTTTTTTTTTTTGTACGAGGAATTGAACCCAGGGGTGCTTAGCCACTGAGCCACATCCTCAGTCTTTTTTATTTTTATTTTGAGACAGGGTCTCGTTAAGTTGTTGTGGATCTCAAGTTGCTGTGGCTGGCTTTGAACCTGTGATCCTCCTGCCTCAGTCTCCTGGGCTGCTGAGGTTCCAGGGTTCCAGGTGTGTGCCACCATGCCCAGCTTTTTTTTGTTGTTGTTGTTCTTGTCTTCCCACCATAGTGTAAACCCATGAAGGCAGGGATTTTTTATGGGTCATTTTTTTTTTTAAAGAGAGAAAGACAGTGTGAGAGAAAGAGAGAGACAGAGAGAATCAATTTTTATTGAGTTTTTCACATGGCTTTTGTTGCTCTGACACTCAGTTGTGCACGAAGGTGCTGGGGTTTGAACCCGTGTACTTGCGCATGCCGGGCAACCACCTTAACCGCAGAGCCACGGTACCAGCCACTATGGCTTATAGTAATTGTTGAATAAATGAATCAGTACTCTGTAGGTATTTGTGAAATGAATGGGTTTCCAGATGGGAGGCAGGTCTCAGCACCTGTTTAATTTAAGCCAGACAACCTTGATTCAAATCTTGGAGCTTCTTAAACCTATTTCATAACCTCAGAAACATCCCTGTCCCTACAATTCCTTACCTGTGTAATAGGAATATAGTCCTATAGGCCGGATAGGGTAAAGTTTAAGTGAGTCCTGGGTGTGGGGGGAAGTACGGAGGAGGTGTCTCGTTTCACACAGCAATGGGTAACTAGACTGTTTTGCAAGAGCTTGTATGGGGAGAGGCCTAAATATACCTAACCTGTACCCAGAGGCTAGCACAGGACTAGGGAGGATTAGTAGGTAGGTGAATTTCATGTCACGGAAAGGAAGAGCTTTCTAAAAGCCAGCGATTCCAAAGACTCCATAATGGCTCTTGGTGGGTGATGAGCTCTTTCTCCTTAGACGTTAAGGATGAATGTGCATTTGGAGGGGCCAAAATAGAACTCAAACATCAGATAGGACAGAGAGGTTGGTGTCCCTGGATCACTGCCCCTCAGAACTCTGCGGGAGCGATGACCATGCTAGCCTCAGAATGTTGGTGCTGGGTAAACCCCTGCAGAGCTACTGAGCACTCAGTCCAGGCCACCCGACCTCTGGCTGGGGTGACTGAGTGGGGGAGGGGCACGTCGGGGCCAGCCGGGCAGCGGGTGGGGGAGGGGCACGTCGGGGCCAGCCGGGCAGCGGGGCGCGCCTCCGCCAGCAGGGGGCGCGCCGAGACCGCGGAACGAGGGGCCGGGCCTGACGTCAGCGCCCGGTTCGCTCCGGCTCCCGCTCTGGACTCCGCGCCAGTCCCGCTCTGCGCCGCGCAGCTCCGCTCCGGCTCCGGCTCGCCTCGGGCTCCGGCGGCGGCGCCCCCGGTGCCGGGCCCCGGGGCAGGCGGCGGCGCGGCAACCATGGCCCGAGCCCAGGCGCTGTTCCTGGCGCTCACCTTCCAGCTCTGTGCGCCCGAGACCGAGACTCCGGCAGGTAAGCGCGCGGCGGTCGGACCGAGCTTGCCCCGCGAGCCCCCGGGGCCCGTGGCGCAGCTCGGAAGAAAGTGAGGTGTCGGGTGCCCGCGCGTTACGAGCGTGCTCCCTGTGTGTGCCTGAGTGGAAGATGTAAGGTTGTGTTCGGGGTGTTGTGTGACTGCTAATGTTGTATGTCCGTAGTTCTGTGTGCAAGAAAAGGTGCCGTGTGTTGTTTGCGAGTATGTTGGGGAGACGTTGTACACATCGAGCGGTTGGTTGTGCGCTGTTTTGTGTGTCTGCCAGTGTGTAATGTTCGTGCAGCCAAGTAGGTAGTGTGTCTGTGTGCATCTGAGTTCAATTGTGTGGCCCGAGTTGAATCTACTAATGTGTTGCATTTGTTTGCATTTTGTGTGCTGTAGCCGGGAGTGCTGTTTGTTGTGTGTCTGTTATTTTGCGTGTGCAGCGAGTGCTCTGTGGATCCGGCCCGAGTGTGGACCCGGGAACGCATGTGTGGTGTGTGTGCTTTTGAGATCCGTGTACGTGTGGAGGCGTGGGAACGGGTCCGGAACGTGTGTGCCTGTGCGCGGAGTGCGCGGTGTGTACGTGTGGGAGTGTCTGGGGTGTGTGGTCCGAGTGAAGGCCAAGTGTGCGGGGAATGAGTGTGTGGGAGCGTGTCTGGAGCGGATGTGAGTGTGCAAGCGTGTCGGTGCGCGCTGGCAGCGTGTCCAGGAATGCTGCGAGTGTGGTGCGCGGCTGGGCCGCGGTCGAGTGTGCCCGGGGCTCGAGGGGCCGGGGTTGTGAGCGTGCGTGCGCTGTGGCGCGACGGGCCGGAACAAGTTGTCGCGGCGGCGGCCCCCGGCGTCGCGGGTCTGGGGGCTGGAGGGCGGGCGGGAGGCGGAGGGCTGGGGCCGGCAGCCGCTGACTCGGACGTGTCGGGCTGTTTGTTGTTTCGCAAGTTCGGCGCGGCGCAGGCGGGCGGCTGATCCGAGGCGGCGCCCGGGCCGCGGGGGGCGCGGGCGGCGTTGGCGGGGCGGGGCTGCGGCGTTCCGCCGCGGGCAGGGCCTGGCCGGCTGCGGCGGGACGGCGACCCCTCCCGGGGCGCGCGAGGGTCCGCCGCGGTCTCCCGGGACGCTCCCTCGGTTGGCTCCACAACTTTGTGCTGCCTCCGGGCGGGCCCGGCCTGAGTGTGCGTACGTGTGTGTGCGTGTGAGCGTGTGTGCCTCTTCCTGCGGTGTGACTGCGTTCTCGGGGTGGCTTTCGGGGTCTGGTGCCTTTTTGGGGAGAGGGGCAGTGTGATCGCGGGTCTGAGTGTGTGTATCCAGAGCTTGTGTCTGTGTCGAGTGCGTGTCGGAGTGTGTGCAGTTGCCTGGGTGTCGGGCTTGTGTTTGTGCGTGCGTATGCCCGGGTGTGAGTGATCCACAGCCCACCCAGAGCTGGGAACGCGGGCAATAGTCCCCCGCCCGGGGCCTTCCGCTCTTGCAGCTTCGCCACTGGGCGCCGACTAACGAGGAGACGCTCCCCCCCCTACCGCCCCAGGGCGGGATTCGGGCCGAGACGCGCTGGGGCAGACATGGGCACTCGGAGAGATTCCTCCTGGCCGCCTGCCGCAGACGTTCAGGGCCCCACCGCCTGCATGGACGTCTCGGGCCAGAGGGTCACCCGGGTCGCTGGCTCGGAGTTTGGGCCTTGCGCTGCAGCTCCGGGGCCATGGCTGTCGGATTTAGCTTTGACTTCCTGATACCCAAGAGGGTCCTGGCGACGTGCCTGCGGGTTCTTCCCCAACTGCTCCCCCAGGTCCTGCAGCGACTTGGCCCCTCCCCCACACAGTTCAAACCTGTGGGGTACTCTCTATTCCCCCACCTCCATCACCATCAACTTGAGCAAGTTACTCCCTTTCTTGAGCCTCAGTTTCCTAATCTGCCTCCTGTTCTTAAGGATGCCGATTGTAAAGGAAGGCTCTGTCTGTGAGGGCCAGGTAACAAAATATGGGTTTGAAGGTTGTCATAAAGCCCAGAGTGTGATTTGAAGCCAGAGGGTCCTGTGTTCAAATTCTTCTTCTGTACCCCAGGGTACCTGTCAGTGTTAGCTTGGGTAAGTCACTTCACTTCTGAAGTTCTCAGCTCCTGCCTGCCCCTGGGCTTCCTGCATTGTTTCTCAGTAAATTACAATTCCACTGTGCTCCAGCTCATTTGTCCTTTTGGTCCCTGGAATTGTGGACAGCAGGAATGAGGGAGAGGCTGCCGGGTGGTTTCAGACTGGGCAATAAAGGCTGGCCTGAGCAGCCCATCCTTCTCCCTAGGGCTGCAGAAGGGAAGGTGGCCAGGGCAGGGACTGTGAGCTCCTGGGCAGCCTTCTGGCCAGCTCAGGTGGGCAGGGAACATTCAGGGAGTGCTCCTGCTTCCATACTTTTGCCACTTAGGTTGGGCTCATGGGTGGCCTTTCAATGCACCCCATGGGTTAGCCAGTTGCAGGAGTGCCTTGTGCTCCCCTTCTTCCTTCCACTCCCTTCCCTCCTCCGAGCCACGCTCTCTGCATCCTGATGTGTCTTATCCTATGCTAAGGTCTCTCATCTGTTTCCTGCTTCCATCCTCTGCCATCTTTCACCTGCAGGAAGGCTCCAACCTTTTCCCTGCACGGTGCCTGGGTTCTTCCTAAAATGCATGTTTTCAACCCTGGTCAAAAACCCTCTGAAGACTCCCTTTGCCTTCAGGGTTAAATCTTCCCTCCTTGGCCCTGTCACTTGCTCTAGCTCCTTGCCTGCCTGACCAGCCCTGTCTTGTTTTGTGATGCTCTGTTCTGGTCAGCCTGATACACTCATCAAGCACCTGTTAAATGCCCACTGCCTACCCTCTCTGCTCTGTGTCTTTGCCCAAGTCCCTGGGACTCTGACTCCACTTCTTTGCTGGCGCACCCCTCTGCAACTTGTTCAGCTAGGAGCTTAGATGTCACCTCCTCCCTGAAGCTTTCTTTGGTTGGTTTCTGTGCTATCCCAGGGGAAGGGGGGGAATGAACTGGATTTTTACATAGCACTGTAATTATTGTAATTCCAATTTATTAGTTTCATCTCCTTTAACCAGGCTGTGATCTTCGTGAGGACAGGGACTGGGCACCTCAGAATCCTTAGTGCTAGCCAGGAGACCTGGACCACCTAGTCCAAATAAATGTCTGTGGCCTGAAAGAATGAGTGAAATCAAGTGGATCAAGTTCAAAGTTGGAGATGCCAGATGGGGGCGCACTGACTCCACTGAAGATAGAGATTAAAGGAATAGGTTTTCCCTCCAAGCATCTGGAAAGTTCTGCTGGGGACTGGTGTTATGTTGTGAAAAGCCACTGTCACCTGGGAGCTGAGTTGAGGCGGTTAGGACCCTGGCAGAGACTGAAGGGAACAGGATTGTGGCTTGCCCCTCCCCCAGGCTCCCGCAGTGCATCCTTTGCCCCTCCCACCTTCTTCCAGCAGCTGGCAGGGCCTGTTCAGTACCCAATCTCAGCCCTTTGTAATGAGGCCTGGGCAGTTGTTGAGGCTTCGCGTCCCAACAGTCAATCTGAGCATCTGAGGAGGTGGGAGGCTGGTGGAAGGAGGGAGGGAGGACCCTACATTCGGCAGACCCCTCCTGCAGGCCTCAGTCCTAGATCTCAGGATGGCTGGGTGAAGTTACAGCCCCTGTCCTGGCTGCTGTGAGCTGGAGGGCAGGGAGGAGGGCTGCCTGCCGAGGACACCTTTGCAGATGGGGTTGTGGGAGGCCGACTGATGTGTGTGTGTGTGGTCCTGGCATCTGGGCAGTCACAGTGGGGTGTGTGTGTGTGGGGGGGTTATGAATGAAGCTGGGACACAGGACACATGTGGCGGGTTAGGATGGCTTGCCCTCTGGTCACCTGGCATGGTGGATCTGAGTGTGGAGTGGGACAGTGGTCGTCAGCTGCTGTGATGCCCGGGAGCCAGATGAGAGGTGTCTGGAGATCAGGCCTGCTGTTCCTGGAGCTGGTGCAGTGCCGTCTGGATGGGTGGTCTCCCATCTGGGATGTGGGTGTGCCCGTCCTAGGGGTGTGCGGAGCACAGTGCAGTGGCTCTGCAGCTGCTGGTGGGTGCATGTAGGTTCTGTTTCTCTGTGGCTCCTCTGTTCAGAGCTGCTTTGTCCAGTGGAACTCTCTGCAGTGACAGGAATGCTGTGTGTTTGTCTCTCCGGTACAGTGGGTGCTTAGCCACACATGGCCGTTACATTTAAGTTAGTTAAAATTAATCAGAATAAAAATTGAATTCCTCAGTTGCACTAGCCAGAGTTCAAGTCCTTGAGAGCCACATGTTGCTAGTGGCTATGGTCATACTAGTCAGTGCAGGTAGAGGACATCTTCTGTGGACAGTGCTGGGCTACAGGAGGAGGCCTGCAGCAGCTTGGTGAGGCCTGGGCTTCTCAGCAATTAGCCTGGAAGGACCTCTCCCAGTGGCTCTTGGGAAAGGTCTTGTTGACCCCATAGTCCCTTCCCCCTGCCTCCTTGGTCTCATTTCTGTCAGCCTTTTTGCAATGCTTCCATCACCCTGTGACCAGAATGCTCTTTCTTAGGCAGACGTAGGGTGCTGCCACTCCCTTGCCCCAAGCTGAAGGCTCCCCAGCACCCAGGACCAGACCAACCCTAACATGGCAGATAAGGCCCCCTGTCAGCCTCTCCTTCTCCACCCCTCTCCCGTCCAGTGGCCTTATGATCCAGATAGATCCTTACGGGCCCCAGAGCTTGCTGTGCCATTCGCACCTTTGCCTGTACCCCACAGATTTGACTGCCACTGAGAATACCCCTCCCCCTGCTTGCTCATCCAGCTCCATTGTCACTCACACCTCCCAGTCCTCCTGGGACGGTAAGTCAGCTTTCTCCCTAGTGTCCTGTGGCCATGTGCTCCCCTTGTTTTCCTTTCCCCACTGGACACAGAGCCCCCTGAGAGCTGGGCTGGCTCTTTGTCATCTCTAGGAGTTTGCATGGGTGAGACCTGGGAGGATGGGGGAGGCTTGGAGCTGTGAGGGAGGCCCTGGGGTTCCAGGCTGTCATGGGTAGGCCCATATGCTTTCTCGTGCTGCCATTGGCTGCAGAATGCTTGGGGGCAGTACCCCCAGGTGACCAACTTAGCAGATGCTGCTGCTGGATGGCTTGGGAGGTTTTGGGCAAATTCCCATGGTGCAGACCCTGGAGACTAGAGGTGAATCTGAAAGGATGAGGAGAAAGGTGGTGTGGGGGATTGCTGATTGGAGGGTGAAGGCAGCAGCTGGGAGGGAGATTGGGGTGAGGTGTTGTTGAGGGTTTCTGATCACACCTGGGGGAGGGAGATGGCTGGTGACAGAGATATATCTGGGCAATGGGACAGCTGGCATTGGGGGAACAACTGAGGATTGGGGGAGTGTTGGGGGATGGAATGAACAGGGGATGAGGGACAGCTGTAGGTTAAGAGGTGACAGCAGGGAGATGTCAGAAGCCTATCTGGATAGAATAGTGGGAATTAACAGAGAGTAGGAAGTATGTTGCTCAGAATGTGAGTTGCTCAGAATGTGGTGTGTGTGTGTGTGTGTATCTTTGTGGTTGTGCATGTATGTAAGTAAGTGTGCCTAGAGTGGTGGTTATGAGCGTGTATTCAGGACCACACTATCTAGGTTCTAATACTGATTCTACCACTTCTAGCAGTGTGACACTTGGGCTAGCGCTAACCTCTCTGTGCCTTACATTGTCCCCATTTGGAAATTGGGGATGGTACTAGAACATGCTGCAGGGGGCTTTTATACCAGGGATTGAACCCAGGGCCACTTAACCACAGAGCCCCAGCTCCAGGCTGTTTTTTTTTTTTTTATTTTGAGACAGGGTCTCATTAAGTTGCTTAGGGCCTCGCTAAGTTGCTGAGGCTGACTTAGAAGTTGTGATCCTTATGGCTCAGCCTCCAAGTCACTGGAATTACAGGTGTGTGCCATCATACCTGACTGTGAGGATATGTTTTGTATTTCTGTGTTTTTAGTCTAGAACATGTCCTGGCACATGGTAAACACTGTGAAGCTGTTAAGTGTGTATATGTGTGGAGGCCTCCTGTGTGCATAGAAAAGTTTGTCCTCCCGCTTCTGGTGAGGTCTAGAACTGGAAGGAGGTGACAGTGGTGAGGAGACGGGGAGGGAGTGACCAGCCAGGTCGCTGGGTCTGGCTCTCCTCTCATGCCCTCCCTCTTGTTGATCCCACATCCTGTGCCAAGGTCTAACCTAGTAGGTCTCCCTCTCTGTCTCTTCTGTCCTGCCCCACACTGCCCTGCTCTGGGCTGGGAGCCAGGGGATGAGTTTTAATTGTCCAAAAGATTTTCAGCAGAATCTAAATTCATTGTTTGTCTGCCAGCACACTGGGGCCCTGCTCAGATATAAATACCTGGACAATGTGCTCAGTTCTGGACTGCCAGCCCCGTGCATGACAGTGGCTTCATCCTGTGCCCTTGGAGAGTCACTGGGGTGGAAGATGTTAGAGAGTGGGGAATTAAGGTGGGAAGCCCATTGGGCAGATGAGGCTTGGTCCCCCACCCACAGGGTAAGCAAGCTCAACCTGGCAGAGCCATAAGCACGGGGTTCTCTGGGGGTCTAGGTTCCCTTCCCTGCCAGAGCTCCCCAGGGAGGCATCAGCAGCTGCTCCCACAGTGCTTTTGCAGTGTGTCACATTGTTGCCTTACGGTACATGAATGCACTGCATCCTGGCTCTGGCCGTCTGGACTTACTTCCTGGACCCAGCAGCCTGGCGCTGCCCTGCCTCTCAGGCCTGGCTGCAGGACTGCAGTGAGATCCTGCGTTGCTCTGGGTGTGCAGGCTCCCTCTGCCTGTCCCGTTGTTCTCTGCCTCCGTCCTGCAGTTGTCCTGCCATTTGTCTCTTCGAAGCTCTCTTTCTATGCTGTGGTACTCTACCCGACAGCGTTCAACTGGGAGGGCAGGTTCCCTGGGTTTCTGGATGGAGTCCTCCACGCTACACCACAGCTGAGACCAGCACGTGGCTTTCTACAGGCACAGTGCGAGTCTGCAGCCGAGAGCGCTCCTGCCCCACCTGCAGTGCCTCACTGGGCAGTGGACTCTCCTGGGCTTTGGGCGCAGCTCCTCGGACTGCAGTGCTTCACTAGCATCGTGCAGCATCTCTGTCCTGCGCTGCATTTTTGCAGTGGACATCTGCACTGCCCCTGGCTTGTGGACCTTCCTGTTGCTGGGCCCAGCTTCTCTGCTTTCCACTGTGCATTTTATGAATGCAGTGCACCTTTGCTTCATAGAGCACTCTGTCCCACTGTCTCATTGTAAGTGCTGCATTGGAGATGGGCCTTGTGGCCCAGGTTTACTCTGCACTGCAGCTGCTGCCTGTGGTATCTTGGCTGTGGCTGTTTGTTTTACCACTGTGGAGCTGGCTGGTGGCCTTTCCCGGGTTTCTGTTGGCAGCCCCAGGTCCGCAAGCTCTTTGCATAGTGTCCTCACTTCAGTGCACCTCTGTCCCAAGTTGCACAGGGTCAGGGAGGCTGTACTGACACTGTGGCTTGGGACCACTTTATTGAGCTTCAGGGCTGGCTTGGCTTCCTGTGGGTGGCTTCCTGTGGGCAGCATTGCACTTGTGCACTGTGCAGAACTACTGCCGAGGGCCTCTGCCTTGCAATGTATCTGCTGGCGGTAGGGTCGTATGCATCCTGTTGGATCTCCAGACCCAGAGCCCTTGAACCAAGTCCGCTGTTCCACATGGCGTCTTCACTGTGTTTCATTTTTTTGAGCCACTTTCTCCCTTTCCCTGGCGTCTGTACCTGCTCTGCTCCTCTGGTCTGAGCTTCTATTCAGGACTGGGTTCCTACCCCAGCAGTTTGTTCTGTATCCTTCCCTCCCCTGTATCTCTGATCTGTTCTGCATGCCATTGCCGGACACGTTCTTTCCGTGAGAACACCTGCTCTGTGCCAGGCCCTGTGCTTGTGTCTGGAAAGGGAGAGGTCCCAGTAAGGCCTGATCTTACCTTCCTGCCTTTCTCTACATTCCCATGGTATGCCCCTGAGCACCAGCCCAGTGCGTTACAGCAGTGCACTGTACCTTGTGCAGCCCTGGGTCGGCCCCACATCTCTGTGCTGCATCAGGGCCCTGGCTGCTTCCACCTTGCCATACCAGATTCATGTGCTGGGGGCTGTGCATTCTGTGTGCCCCGCTCCCACTCATCATACAGGTGAACTGCATCTGTGCAGTGTGAGGCTTCTGCAGAGCACACTCAGCACACCACACTGTGGTCTCACAGCTCTCTGTTCATTGAACTTTTATAAGGTACAGATTTTCCTATTGCATGTGTTCGTACATGCTCTATGTCCCTTACTGCATACTGTGTCTTTATGTGACAGAGCATCTGCCCTGCAGGGGATCGATGAACTCTATGCTCATTGTACTTCTGCACAGCAAAGCCCTTTACTCATCCCTTCACCTCTGTATGGCATCCGGCCCTGGCTTCCGCCTTCCTCTTACACTGCCAATATGGAAGCTCTACTGCTACCTCTGGGATTTTTGTGGTGCCTGTTGCTCAAGGAGATGGGGAGTTGTTCTGGTGTGAGTTCTCCTGCTGCAGTTGTGTTCCTTCTGTCCGTGATGGAGATGGCCAGATGTTGGCATTGTGGGGCTGTGTTGGCTCCTGTGGGAAGTGCCAGCTGAGCTTCCTCTGCCTGTGCCCAGCTCTGGGTGCTCTACCTGGTTGCAGTCATGCTGAACACTGGGTGCTTAGGACATCTGGCTGCCAGCCCTGTCTGTAATTTGTTGCCCATCAGCTATTCAGGGCTCTGATGGGCAACTTTGTTGGTGCTGAGATGGGCTTCAGGCCCCTGGGTTCATCTGGTTGAGGTCAGAGTAGCTAGGATCCTAGGGTCAATAAGTCTGGCCACTGTTAGCCAACAGCATACACCGGGCACAGAAATGGGGGTCCAAGACCTGAGAGACACTTCCTGAGCTCAGAAAGGGAAGAGATGGGGCTCAGACAGGCCTGCCACGCAGCTGCAGTGGGGGTGGAGCATCTGGGAATGGCTGAGTTGGGGGGAATGTCCAGGGTAGGATAGGGCTCCTTGGAATAGGGATGGTGAAATAGGCTAGCACTGTCCCTGGGATTATATCTGGATCCCCAGGCCAGGGTTGGGGCTGAGCCTGGGGTTGGTTGAGATCCCAGCCGCTGAATTCGCAGTCTGTTGGGAGAAGTTCTGTTTCTCTTGGGGCCACCGTTGGGAATTGGATGTTCTGTTGACGGCAAAAGGGAATGAAGATCCCATTGCAAACAGGCTCCATTTACTCAGGGTGTTCAGAAAACACTGCTGGCGGCTGCAGGTGCAGCGGGCCCAGAGCGCCGCCATTTCCTGTCTGGAGTGAAAACTTCCAGTTGGGGGTATGATGCTTGCGGTCCTCACATGCACACATATGTGCTCATATACATGACCCCCCCCAGCATACCACATACCCCCGTCTCCTCCTTAGACACATGCCGGCTGCTGAAAATGCTGCTGTACCTCTGCTTGTAGGTATAATGTGTGCACCCCCACTTCACAGCACCTGCATGGGAGACCCCTGCTTTTGGGTCCCCACCCCTGCCTGGCACACTTCTTCCCTAGAAGACCTCTTTTAGTCCTCGGGTCACTCTTGCTCACAAGCATACTCGCAAGTGCAGTCAGAATCACAGTGGTCCACATTCTCATTTCATAGGTAAGGAAGTGGGGATTCAGAGAGGGCCAGTCCTTTGCCCCAGGTCACAAAGGGACTGAGGGGCATAGTAGGAATAGTATCCAGGTCTCCTGCCTCCTAGTTCATCACCCTGGATCAGCTCTCTTGTCGTTGCTACCAGCCTGTGTGGAAGTGTGAACATGGAGGTGTGGAGACCCTCATCCTAGGGCCCCTCCAGTACTCCCGGAGAGGTTGCTTTGCCCCTGACATCACCCCATCCAGAGCTGAGTGGGATGCCGGATAAGCCATCCCCTTGCCTTCCCAAATTGTGGCTGACGGTTGCTCAGGCAACCGCCCGCCAGATTGGGGAGATTAGCTGAGGAATGTGGTTGGGCCAGTTTGCACCGAGGATGGGGGAGCCGAGGGGTCCTGGGTTGCTTTAGCCCACCCTCTCAGGGAGGCCTCTGCAGAGATGGGGTGCCCCAGGAGAGGCCTTGGTCTACCCGTTCCTAGCCTAACTCATACTGTGTCCCCAAGCCTTAGACCAGGCTGGGGAAAGGGAGTGTATGTCATCATTTAAGAGTGCTGCTGTATGTATGTGTGTGTGGGCACGCGTGTTTGCACATGTGTGTGTTGTGCATCTGAGTGTGATTGGAGTGTGTGCTGATTGCATCCAGGAGGGGGACTTAAGGCCCCTTTCTTTGTTACTTCCTGACATCGGACACCTGGACTCCTTGATGACTTGGTTTTAAGCTCCCTCCTCATCCTCTTGTGCCTCGAAGAAGCCACCAGCGCTACTTGTGGCCTATAGGACGTATCACTCATTTCACTGGACTCCAGGCTCAAACACCTGCTGTGGCTCCCTAAGTCAAAATGAGGCTCCTCACCTCCTCACCTCCTCGCCTCGGCATTTAAGGCCCTCCTGATCTGGCCTCTGTTCCCCCAGTCTCATCTCCCATCACCTCAGTCAGTCTGGGCTCCTCTCTGTGCTGTGGACAGGCTGTTTTCTCGCTGCTTCCTTTGCTGCTCTGGCCCTTGCCCGGTGTCCGCTGCCCCCTCTCCAGCTCCATTGGCGCCTCCTGCAGGAAGCCTTGCCTTGTGCCTCCTCCTCTGCTCCACTCCCCTGTGGTCTGGACTCCTTTTCTGCTTTGTCTCATTCCCTCTCTTCACTCAGACTGGGAGATCCCCCCAAAGCAGATGGAGTCTCATCCTTGTGCCTCTAATCATGTCCCCTGGCAACTGTATTGTATTGTCGGGGAGCAAAGTTCTTACGCATGAAGCTGAATTTACGTATGTGGCCTTATTTTGTTTGTGCCTAGTCTCCTTGAATAAAGAGGTGGTTTAAATCTGATTTTCTACACACTAGCCATGTGGCCTTGGGTGACATGTCACTTGCGGTCAAGGTGGCGATTGGTGCCCCCTCGTGGTGGTGTTGGTGGGTGTAGAGCTCTGTGCCCATGAGATCGGGGGACTCCTGGCTCAATTCTGCTGCAGGAGTGTGTTCTCTAGCAGGAGCTGGGAGCCGGCTGCGGGGCTCCTGAGCAACCCAGACTGGAGGGGACCAGGCTTTTCCCAAGCTGAGAGAGCTGATGTTTCCCATCCCTAGTGGGCTGGGGCTCTCCTTAGGGATCCTGGCCTTCGAGATGCTGCCTGCTAAGGGCAGGAACTGGAACTGGGCCTGGCTCAGAGACCCAGGGCTGGAGATGGCCATGGGTCAGGGAGAGAGTGTCATTCTGGCTAAGGGGTCACTCATTCTGAGAGGTCACCCTGGTTGTTATCAGTTACAGGAGTCACTTGGGAGAGTTTAGGGGTCTCTCTGGCTGAAGGCAGCTTGTCTGGGGTGAGTCTGGTGGTCATTTTGGCTGAGGTCAAATAGTCTTGGGGTCCTCTGGATGAGTTTGGGGTGATTCTGATCAGGGAAGCAGCTGGGAGCCACTCTAAGTCGTGTATCTGGGAGTTATCAACTTGGGTCAGTCTGGGGATCCCATGACTGGAGGCAGTCACCTGGGCATTACTCTAGCTGAGGTCAGACAGACTGGGGTTGCTTTGAGCAGAGACCTCAGTCTGGGCCTCCGTCCGAGAAGGCCGGTCAGTCTGGAATTCCTGGCAGGTCATGTGGCCTGACTTGGAATGGACAAGGGGAAGCCAAGGAACTGGCCCCTCAGGCCTGCTCAGGGTCCTGGGGCAGCTGCCTGGTCACTCCTGAAGGAACAGGAAGGACCTTTCCATCTTGGCTTTGCTTTCTGACAATCCCTCTGCCTCAGTGATTGGCAGCCCAGGTCAGGCTGAAGCCCGCTGTCCCCCTCCTCCAGGAGCCCTCCTTGCTTGTTCCTCTTGCTGTGTGCTGCACTGTGGGTCTTTTCTAGAGGGAGAACTGAGGCCCTTTTGGCACAGATGGGGTTAAAACCTCCCTCCCTCAGGCCTGGGGCCTGGGGCCTGGTGCTGACCAGGGCTTTTCATCAAAGAGGCAAAGAGCCCAGCCAGAGTCCAGCCCCAGTGCTGTCACTTCAGCCTCGTGGCCACGTCCCATGTCCCATCGTTTCACACTCAGCTGAGGTACAACAATAGGAAACTGAGACCCCAACAGTGGTGAGCCCTTTTGTTCCTGGCTCTGCTGGGGCTGTTTTCATGTGTCACTTCACATGACCCACATAACCACACGGAGAAGCCGGGAACGCAGAGCCTCCTAAAAGTGGAGCTGCTTGTTGCCTGCGGGGCATGTACTACTCACTCCCCAGTGACCGTCTGCCATCACTCACCCCTGCCCTGTCTTGTGGAGCTGGGAAGCGGCTCAGGTTTGCCCCTTCTCATGTTTCTGATGTCAGGTGACTTCTCTGACTTGGATTCGGATTCTGCCTCTGTTCCTTATGTAGGTACAAGTGCTATATATTCAGAGGTGCTGTTCCCCAAGTGCTTACGCATGCTGAGCATTATGCTAAGTGGACCCCTGAATTCTCAGCAGCCCCACATGTGGATGGGGAAACTGAGGCTCAGAAAAAAGTGACTTGCTTAGGTCCCCAGGATTGACAGGTGACAGAATCAAGATTTAATCCCAAGTATGTCTGATCACAGCCCACCACCGATCTACCCTGTTGGCTGTAGATAAATTCTTCTACCCCTGAGAGCCTCAGTCTCCTTATCCATCAGATTGGGGAAGTGCCAGTGGCTGGCCCGACAAGCAGAGATCTAAGCTGAGTGACCTTGGGTGACGACTGTCAAGTAAGAATAATTGTGGTACTGAGGAAGAAGACTAGGTCTAAGCACCCTCTGTACTTGGTACTCAGCATCACGCTGGGCTTGTAAGCATGAAATGATTGGTGGTGATGGTTGTCTAAACACTGTTGGGCTGGCTTAGGATATCACTGGCTTGGTGATGGAGGAGCGCTGGGGAGTGGCAGGGGATCTTGGTTCAAACTGCATTGCTGCCACTAGGTAGCTGTGTGGCCCTGATAAGGTCACCCAGTGTCTTTGGGCCTCAGCTTCCTCATCAGTGAAATGGGGATACTTCTGATTTTGATCTCATGGGTTGTTGTGAGGTTCTAATGATATGACGATAATGATAACTAGTTCTTGTTAAGGAGGGTCTTGATGGGTGGTTCAGCGGCAGAGGGGAGAAGTACTGGGTGGGGGAAAGTCAGTGGGGAGAGGTCTTGTTATTAGGAGGGAAGAGGGAAGGGAGGGCCTTGGGAGAGGAAGTGGGTGGAAGAGGGAGAAATTTGTTAGTGGGAAGCAGCAGTGAAGAGAGAGGGAGGGCGGCTGTGGGCCTGGGTAATGGGAGGGGACAGTGGGGAAACCTGGAAAGCAGCCCAGGAGCCTTCCTGGCCAGAAGCCCAGCCCTAGCCTGGGCTAACAGGCTCTGTCCTCACAGCTGGCTGCACCTTCGAGGAGACGAGTGACCCAGCAGTGCCCTGCGAGTACAGCCAAGCCCAGTATGATGACTTCCAGTGGGAACAAGTGCGGATCCACCCTGGCACCCGGGCCCCTGTGGACTTGCCCCACGGTGAGCCTACTCTCTATTCCCCCTTGGTCTCCTTCCAGGGGCAGTTTTGCCCACCTGCTGTGTGAGGTTGGGGCATGTTACTAACCTCTCTGGCCTCATCTGTTTCAGCATCTACACTGACATGTGATGCTGAATGTGGAACTCTCTGGACACCATCTAATTGTGCATGTTAGATCATTTCAGTTGTAAAATGGGTGCAGGTTGAAGTAATCAAAGGCCCTTATTGCTGTAAGCTAAAGCCCACTTCCCAATACTCCCCTTGTGAGTTAGCTCAGGGAGGATGACCTTACTCTCACCAGCTCTTCTCCAGTTCTCCTGAGGGTGTCTGGGTTCTGGTCTCCGAGGACTTGAAGATGCTGACAGCGCAGTGACACTGGGGTGGATGTTCTTCTGTTCTCGCCTTTCTGGAGGTCCCATATTCTTCCCAACTTCCACTTCACTCTGGCTGCCTCATGACGGGGCACTTTGGATATCCTGACACTGCAGGGAGACAGGGACTGGTTTCATAGATCCTGATACTGGCCTCCTACTCAGATGAAGGACCCTGAGTTTTCATTCCAGAGTCTTGAAGACATGGGGTCAAAGCTAAGCTCCACCATTTTACCAGCTCTGTGTCCTTGGGCAAGTCACTTACCTTCTCTGAGCTCCCGTTCTCTTAACTGTGGAGCGGGGAGAACAGTAACCATTTCAAGGGCTATTAGCTAATGCCTATGAAGTGCAGAGCACAGAGGTGGCATGTCGGGGCTCAGTTGTTCAGTTGCTATTTTTGGGGGTATTTGGGGGGCCCAGTTATTGTAGTTGTCTTCACTGGCCACAGAATCAACTGGGAATTAAGAGAAAGATAAGACAGATGGAGGCCAAATAAGTGACTTTATTTATTACTGATAAGGCCTGGGTAACGGAACACAGGAAATGTGACCAAAAGGGCTTTCTGATTGGACTTCAGAATTGGACTGTCAAAAGATCCCCTCCCCCTTGCCCTATCACAGTACCTGCACAGGGCTTTTCCTGCTCCGTCCTCAGCATGGCTGAGATGGCATCTGCTGTCACGAATTGGGGGAGGGCAGCAGATGTTCTCCGTGTTGAGACCAGGATTTGAAGTGCTGGCCCTGCCCCCACTTCTGTGCAGTTACTCCACTGTCCCCTTCCTGGGGCATTCATCTGCCTCTGCAGGGCTCTGGCTCCTTGTCAGACCTCTGTGCTAGTGGGTTTCATGGTCTCACTTGTCTGTGAAGGTGCCTGCCGTAGCAAGGACCCTGTGTGGGCCTTTTCAGATCCCCAGGGTCCAGCCTCAGCCTGATCCATGGTTGGTGGTCAGCTCTTACAGTCCTGCCCACCCCGTGTGGCCTCTGCCTCTCTTTCTCTCACTCGGGCAGCGATGGACCAGAGAAAGGGGAGACAGAGCTTAGTATTTAGCACGGGGCATTTTGCTAGATCCTGGAGGTGGTGGTGAGCAAGGTGTTCAGTCCTACCCTCCTGGTACTCACACTGTAGGGAAGGTTGGGGCAGAGGGAGAGGGAAGGAGGAAGATGCATGCTCCTGGGAGAGAACAGAAGGGAGAAGGAAGAGTGACAGGGACAAAGGGGAATAAAAGCAAGAACAGGGGAGGGATGCAGAGGAAGCAGGAGAAGAGGTGAGAGCAGTGTCAGATTAGAAAGCAGGGCTGCTCGCAGGGAGAGAAGAGTGTGTGTGTTGGGGCCAGGATGTGTGTCCCACCTGGGAAGGGGACCTAGAGACTGATCTGGGAGCTGCTGCTTCCACAGGGCTTCTGGCTCACAGAGATGAATGAGATCCCCTCTAGCCTTGTCCCTGGGGAACCTCTTAGAGCGGGAATCTGAATGTGCTTATGTTGGCTGGAGGCCAAGTCTGGGAGGCGGTGGCTCTGCTTGTTGCTGGCCTCCCCATGGCATCTGCTGGGGCCTCTGCCCCTGAGAAGGGAAGCATGCTCCCCAGCCAGGTCCTGAGGAGTGCCCTTCTAGCACACAGTCTAAATCTCCAGAGAAGGGGCAGGGCTACCTTTTTCATGCATCCCAGGAATCTAGATTCGGGTGGGGGATGGAAGTGAAGTTAATTCTTTCATTCAGTCTCTGTTCCACATATTTATTCAGCTTGGGTTCAGAGCCTGTGCAGGGACATAGCAGAGCTCGAAGGCTGCTAGGAAGAGAGACACTTTATGAATGATCCAGGGCCCAGAGGGAAGCACACTACGGAATGTGGAGGCAGGGCTTCAGAAGCTGTGGCCTCAGAAGATCTGCCATGTGCCAGGCTCTTGATTCCTGGGATGAATGACCCAGTCCCTGCCTCCAAGGATGTCTGGAACATGGTCAAGCTGTTTCAGGCAGGGCATGGGCTTGGACTGTGACCTGCGATGGCAAGGAGCCAAGTTGTTTGTTTCTTCTGCTCCAACCCTCTTCTTTGGGAAACAGATGCTGGGAAGGGTAAGGACCAGCCCTGTGAGTCAGAGCTGGGACTGGAACTCCGAACCCTGGACTCCTGGTGTGTCCAAATGTCTAGAGTCCTTGGTTTCTGCCCCGTCTTGGTGCCCACCTGATCCTGGCCCTCCCCTGAGGTCTCCTCACTTCCTACTTCTTCCTTCTCTCTCTCCAGGTGCCTACTTGATGGTTAATGCTTCCCAGCATGCCCCAGGCCAGCGAGCCCATGTCATCTTCCAGAGCCTGAGCGAGAATGACACCCACTGTGTGCAGTTCAGCTATTTCCTGTACAGTCGAGATGGGCACAGCCCTGGCACCCTTGGTGTCTATGTGCGTGTTAACGGGGGCCCCCTGGGCAGTGCAGTCTGGAATATGACTGGATCCCACGGCCGTCAGTGGCACCAGGCTGAGCTGGCTGTGAGCACCTTCTGGCCCAATGAATATCAGGTGGGCTGGGTTTAGACTCTGCTAAGCATGTGCGGGGCTGAGGGCAGAGGGCTGCCATCCTGATTTCAGAATAAGCTGGAATTCGTCTGTGTTCAGCTTGAGGAGTACTCTGTGGGAAGGGTGGAGTTGTTCTGGGGTGAGTCTAGGTTCAGCATCAGAGGTCATTGCTAATGCAAGTAGCCTGCAGCAGGGCCAGGGGTGGGTTGGAATGGTGCCAGCCTAGAAACCCTGTCTGGCTGGAGGGAATTTTGCTGCTTTAAGGTAATTGTCCATGATTGGGAGAGAACCTCTGGGGTTGACCTTGTTCTCCCTGTTGGAGACACCACACATGGTAGGGAGGCATGGTAGGGAGGGTCAGAGTGAGCTGGACTAACCTCTGCTGGTTGAGGAGGGTGGCACCGCGGCCCAGCTGAAGGGGCTCTTGTGGGCACCTCCTCAGGCAGGGCTGGAGGGATGTCAACATGACAAGGACCCTCCCACCTCCCCCAGGTGCTGTTTGAGGCCCTCATCTCCCCAGACCGCAGGGGCTACATGGGCCTAGATGACATCCTGCTGCTCAGCTACCCCTGCGGTGAGTTCCAGGCCATGCAGGGTAAGGGGTGAGACAGCCGGCTGTGGCTCCCGCCTGTAGGGGGTGCAGGCCCAGCTCATGCCTCTGCTCTGTTCCCACAGCCAAAGCCCCGCACTTCTCCCGCCTGGGCGATGTGGAGGTCAACGCCGGCCAGAATGCCTCTTTCCAGTGCATGGCGGCCGGTCGAGCAGCTGAGGCAGAGCGCTTCCTGCTCCAGGTGCGGGAGGTGTTAGGCCTTGGCCACTTGGGGCGGGTGGAAGTGGCCTTTTCCAGCCACTGTTTCCGGCTGCAGAGTACTTCATACTTCAGCACCTGTGCTCAGGTGGCACCCCAAAAGGGTCTGCATGGCCTCCTTGGCTGCCCCATCATCCCTCCAGGACCTCCTCCATCCCCGTGTAGGGGACAGGGTAAATGGGGCCAGGACAATGACCTCCTACCCTTGCGGAGGTCTGAAGGAGGTCCAGATCCCTCCTTGGCGCCCTTGACCCTGCCACTCCTCTTCCCCTGCAGCGGCAGAGTGGGGCCCTAGTGCCCGCGGCTGGTGTGCGGCACATCAGCCACCGGCGCTTTCTGGCCACGTTCCCGCTGGCCGCGGTCAGCCGTGCAGAGCAAGACCTGTACCGCTGCGTGTCCCAGGCCCCACGCGGCGCGGGTGTCTCCAACTTCGCGGAGCTCATCGTCAAGGGTCAGTGAAGGCCACTGAGGAGGACCTGAGGGCCCCTAGAGGGGCCTGGCCTGCAGCGGTGTGACCTGCACACACAGGCCTGCCTAAGCGACAGAGCCCGCAGTCTCTGGTCTGATCAAGGGGGCAGGGCCTGGTCGAGGGGCGCGGTGTGAGGGGCGGGGCCTGCAGGGACTGGTCAGGGAGAGCTGGTGGAAGTATCAGGCAGTGCCTCCGATGTTGGTGTGCAGCCATAGGAGTCCAGGACTTGGGGGTTCGGAGGGGAGAGAGGGTGTGTGTGTGGGCTGAGGGGTGAGGGCCCCTTAAGGTGTGGGGATTTAGTGGGGAGTCGGAGAGCCCATCCTGCTCAAGGCTTGGAAGCAGCCTGCAGGGCCTGGGAGGACAGGGCAGTGTACTGCGGATGTGGGTGTGGTGGATTGCACAGCTGAAGGTCTGGATCTCACAGTACCATCGAATGGCTCCCTCTTTGCAGAACCCCCCACTCCCATCGCACCCCCACAGCTGCTGCGGGCGGGCCCCACCTATCTGATCATCCAGCTCAACACCAACTCCATCATTGGTGATGGGCCAATTGTGCGCAAGGAGATCGAGTACCGCATGGCGCGTGGGCCCTGGGCGGAGGTGCATGCAGTCAGCCTGCAGACCTACAAGCTGTGGCACCTTGACCCTGACACCGAGTATGAGATCAGTGTGCTGCTCACGCGCCCTGGAGACGGCGGCACTGGCCGTCCAGGACCTCCACTCCTCAGCCGTACCAAGTGTGCAGGTGGGTGCAGCTGCCACCTGCCCCAGTCCCTCTTCTGGATACCAATATGTGGGGTCAGGGCAATTCTGGGGCAGGAGGGCACATTCCCAGAGGTAGTATGGCCTGGATGTATGTTCTAAAACTTAAGACTCATGGTTTTTCTTTAACTTCTTATGGTAAAGATGACGATGGCTGTATACTTGGTGTCAGTCTCTTAGACATAACACGCACCATTTAAAATTTACCACAACACCGTCATATAGGTATTGTTGTCATATCCATTTTACAGATTGGCAGCTGAGGTACAGAGATGTTAAGTGACCTAAGAGCACAAAGCTTGGAAAAGGTAGAGATGGGGTTGGAACTCGTGACGGGCTGGCTCCCGAATCTGTGTTCTTAGCTCTGCTTTTATCATGTAGATGAAACAACAACTAATACTTTCTAGCTGGATTCTTCTGGCTGAGCATTGAGCCTGAAGTATTCTCCTTGTTAAAATGAGTGAAGTAGTAGCTGTTAGGATCCGTGGTATGCCTGTGCTAGAGGAAACTATTTGTTTAATCAGAAGAAAAATTGAGAACAGTGTGTTTTTGTGATTTCAGTATGTTGTATTTATTGGAATTTTCATTGAGATGAGTATAGAGTCACATGTGATTGTAAGAAAAATACAGGGAGATTCCCTGTACACATCACCCTGTTTTCTGCAGTGCTAACATTTTACAAAACTTTAGTATAATATTAAACCTAGATATTGACATTGGTGCATGCATGACATTGGTGCATGCATTGGTGCATGCATGCATTGAGGCATGGCCCAGGTTTGTGTCTATGTGGGGTATTGTGTTCTGCGTAGTTTGTCACACATGTAGGTTTGTGTATTCATCACTGAAGTCAAAGTTCTGAGCAGTCACCTCAAGGACCCTCCCTGTTGCCCTTTTGTAACCACTCTCACCTCTCTTTTCCTTCACCTTCCAACCCTGGGTAATAACTGGTCTGTCCTTTATTTCCAGAATTTTGTCATTTAAAAAAATGTTATATAAATGCAGTTCTATAGCATATAACCGTTTTGGAATTGTTGGGGTCTTTTGGCAACAGACTTATTGTAATATAATTCATATCTCCCTGCATTCTCTCATTAAAGTGTGCATCTTGGTGGTTTTAAGCATTTTCAGAGTTATGTAACCATCTACATAATCAAGTTTGGAACATTTTGTCACCTCATAAAGAAACCTTTAACAGTCACCCCCATTTCTCTGTAATTCCTTGAGCCCTAGATAAACACTAATCTATTTTTTCTATATAGATTTGCCTCTTTGTAGACATTTCATAGATAGAATCACACAATGTATAGTATTTTGTAACTGGCTTCATCATTTAACATGACATTTTCAGGGTTTTCCATGTTGTAGCATGTATTAGTGCTCCATTCCTTTCTATTGCTGAATAATATGTGCTGTATAAATATATTGCATCTAATTTGTCCATTCATCAGTTGATGGACACTTGGATTGTTTACATTTTTTGATATGAACAGTTTTCTATGAATATTCATGTGCAGGTTTTTATGTAGTCATGCATCTTTATTTCTTTTGGGTGCATATCATATGGTCATTCAGTGTTTAACGTTTGAGGAGCTACTGGACTGTTTTTTCAAAGCAGCTATGCCATTTTATATTCCCCCCAGCAGTAGATGAGGGTTCCAGTTTTTCTACATCTGTACAAGACATGTCTTATTATCTGTCTTCAGATAATAATACCCTAGAGGCATGAAATAGTATCTTATTGTGATTTTAGATTACATTTTGCTGATGACCAATGATATAGAGCATTTTTTTCTTTTTTTGGTACCAGGGATTAAGCCCAGGGGTGTTTAACCACTGAGCCACATCCCCAACCGTTTTTTATTTATTTTTTTTTAATTTTGAAACAAGGTATTGCTAAGTTCCTTTAGGTGTCACTAATTTGCTGAGGCTGGCTTTAAACTTGCCCTCCTCCTGCCTCAGCCTCCCCAGCTGTTGGGATTACAGACATGGGCCACCACACCCAGCTAGAACATCTTTTTCATGTGCTCACTGATTCTTTATATAACCTCTCTGTGGAATGGAAGTTTCTATTCAGATTCTTTACCCATGTTAAGGTGGGTTGTCTTTTCATTGTAAGAGTTCTTTATTCTTGATACCAGGCTCTTAATGGATATATTTCCAAATGTTTTCTCCCATATGCGGGGTTCTTCCACCCCCCTTATTTTTTAAAGAGAGAGAGAGTGAGAGAGAGAAGAAAGAAAGAATCAAACATTTTTTTTTAATCTGGCCTTTGTTTCTTCAATACTTAGTTGTACGTGTAGTGCTGGGGATTGAACCTGGGTCCTCATGCATGCCAGGCAAGTGCCACCACCACTGAGCCACTGCTCCAGCCCTCTTTCCCCTTTCTTGATGGTGTCCTTTAAAACACAAAGGTTTTCAATTTTGATGGAGTCCAACTTACCTAATTTTTCTTTGTTATTGTGCTTTTGATATCATATCTAAAAATCATTGCCTAATTGAAGTAATGAGGTTTCACTTCTGTTTTTTTCCCCTATGAATTTTATTGTTATAATTGTTATAGCTTTTTATATTTAGGTCATTGATCCATTTCGAGTTATTTTTTATATACAGTGTGATGTAGGAATCCACCTTCATTTTTTGGTGTGTGGGTATCCAGTTATCCCATCACTTTTTTTTTGAGAAGACTGTTCTTTCTCATTGAATTATCTTGGCACTGAAACTGGCTGTTTCTTTCTTTCTTTTTTCTTTTTAAGAGAGAGTGTGAGAGAGAGACTCAGTTTTATTTAGTGTTCCATCTGGCTTTTGTTTCTCAGACACTTAGTTGTGTATGTGGTGCTGGGGTTTGAAACCAGGTCCCTGTGCCTACCAGGCAAGTGCTCCAAATGCTGAGCCATCATTCCAGCCCTGGTTTTTTTTTTTTTTAAATGCAGCATAATTCCCTGGAAGTTCACTCAACTTGCTGTGCACCTCAGTATTTCATTCCTTTTTATTATTGAATACTATTATGTGGTATGGATGTACTAGTTTAACCATTCATTTGTTGAAGGACTTCTGAACTGGTTCCAGGTATTGGCTATTTACACGTAAAGCCTGTGGATATTCATGTACAGGTTTTTGTATGACTAAAAGTTTTCATTTTTCTGGGACAAATGGCCAAGAGGGCCTTTGATGGCTATTGCATGTTGTTTTGTCAGAAACTGCCAGAGTGGCTGTATTGAATTATAATCTCACCAAGATGTATGAGTGGTCTAGTTTTCTGCATCCTTGCCTGCATTTGGCATTGTCACTGTCTAGACATTCTGAGAGGTATGTAGGTGACATCCATGGTGGTTTTCCTTTGTGTGTCTTTAATGGCTAGCGTGCTATTTGCCATCTGTGTGTTCTCTTCAGTGAATTGTCAGTTCAAGTCCTTGTCCATTTCTAATAGGATTCTCCTCCCCGCCCATCTTCCTGTTGCGTTTTGAGAGTTCTTTATGCATTCTAGATATCAGTCTTTTTTTTTTTTAAAGAGAGAAGGACAGTGAGAGAGAGAGAGAGAAAGAATAAATTTTTATTGAGTTTTTCACATGGCTTTCGTTGCTCTGACACTTAGTTGTGTACGTGGGTGCTGGGGTTTGAACCCGTGTACTTGCGTATGCCTGGTAAGCACTGTAACCACCAAGCCACTGCTCCAGCCCCTAGATATCAGTCTTTTAATGGATGAATAGATTGTATATATTTTCTCCCAATGTCTATCTTGTCTTTTCATCCTTTCTATATGGTCTTTTGGAGAGCAACCATTTTTTTCTTACAAATTTTCTTTTTCTAATTTTTAGTTTTATTGAGGAGTTATATTGTTGTACAATCATTCATGCATATGTGGTAACAATATGACATGCTCCTGGTCCTAATCCTGACTCACCCCCACGTTGCCCACACCCCAGACTCTTGACTCTTCTTTATTTCCCCCAAAACCCTTTAAGTTAAAATATAAATCTCTTTCTATGTGTGTGTACGTGTATGTGTGTGTGTGTGTGTACATATATAATTGTGCATTTTCCAGAATTGAATGATTAAGTATTATTCGGGTTTTTGGGGGGAGTAAAGAGTAAACTACATTATTGATTCCTCCTCCAGATCCCTCCCTACCCTCCCTTTCTCCCTCTCCCCTTCCCCTACCTCTCCCTTTCCCTCTACCCCATAAATATCTATGATTCCCCTAGATTATGTGTTGCTTAAGCTTTACAGCAACCATCTTTAATTTTGATGAAGCCTTCTCCCCTTTTTCCACTACCAGGGATTGAACCTGAAACATTTAACCACTGAACCACTCCCTAGTCCTATTTATTTATTTATTTATTTATTTATTTTCAGAGCTGAGGATTGAACTCAGGGCCTTACGCGTGCTCAGCAAGTGCTCTGCCACTGAGCTAAATCCCCAACCCCTATTTATTGTTTTAAAAAGAGAGAGAGAGAGAGAGAGAGAGAGAGAAGCATTTGGTTTTTCACGTGACTTTCATTCCTCTGACACTTTGTTGTGTATGTCCTGCTGGGGTTTGAACTGGAGTACTTGCGCATGTGAGGTGCTCCAGGCCTGTCCTTTTTATTTTTTAAGACACAGTCTTACTAAGTTGCTTAGGGCCTTGCTAAGTTGGTGAGGCTGACCTTGAACTTGTGATCCTCTTGCCTCATCCTCTTGAGTTCTGGGATCACAGGTGTGTGCTACCACACCCAGCTATAACTGATGAGGCCCTTTTTATCAAATTTCCATTATATAGGGGCTGGAGTGATGGCTTAGTGGTTAAAGGGCTTGCCAGGCATGTGCAAGGACAGGAGTTCAAACTCCAGCACTACGTACATAGCTAAGTATCAGAGAGACAAAGGCCTGATGAAAAAATACTCTCTCTCTCGGGGCTGCAGTGGTGGCTCAGAGGTTACAGCACTTGCCAGGGATGTGTGAAGACCCTGGTTCAAACCCCAGCACCATGTACACAACAAAGTGTCGGAGCAATGAAAGCAACATGAAAAACTAAAAATAAAATTGATTCTCTGTCTTTCTCAAATAAAAAAAAAAAAAGAAAAAATTCTTTTTCCCTCTATCTTTTAAAAATTTTTTTAAAAATTTATTTTTTTAAGAGAGAGAGGGGGAGAGAGAGAGAGAAAGAGAGAATGAATTTTATTTAGCTTTTCATGTAGCTTCATTGCGTATGTGGTGCTGGGGTTTAAACCTACAGCCTCGCACGTGCCAGGTAAGCACTATAACCACTGAGCCACTGCTCCAGCCCCTTTCCCTCTATCTTAACAAAAAAAAAATTCCTTATATGAATTGTGCTTTTAGTGTCAAGACTAAGAACTCCTTGCCTAGTCCTTGTCCCCAAGGATTTTCTCCTGTTTTTTGTTTTTTTTTCCATAAATGCTATAGTTTTACATTTAAGTCCATGATCTGTTTTGGATGAAGTGTGAGGTCAAGGTCAAGGTTTGTTTGTTTGTTTATTTATTTATTTATTTATTTTTTCAGGACTGAGGACCAAACTCGGGGCCTTGCGCATCATAGCGCGCTGCCACTGAGCTAAATCCCCAACCCCAGGTTTATTTATTTTTTGCAATTGATGTTTTAAGTGTTTTTAAAAAGGTAATGTGTGAACCATCTAAAACCCAATATAATGCTAGCTTAGGGAGACCCTTGGGTGGTGGTGGGTCAGAGTGTCCCTGTGGGCACTGTCTTCTAGCTAAGGGGCTAGACCAGGTTATGGAACCTCTCAGAGCATCAAAGGCAGTGGCACTAATGCCATTTGGGGTTAAAGATTCGTGCAGCAAATGTTCCTTGAGCACCTGTTCTGCATCGATACCACTGTGGCTGCTGGGAATGTTTGAGAGTGAGACAGACAGAGGCCATCAGTGAATGAATTCTTCATGAAATTGCTCGGATCTTACATTCAGGCAGGAAGAGACAGATGATAAATAAGTAAACAAGTGAAATATATAGTTTGTCAGATGGTGATAAGTGCTGTGAAGAAGAATAAATCAAGGAGGGGAATGGGGTGTGTGGGCTGGGGAGTTTTATTTTAAAAAGGCTCAAGTGACTGTCTTACTGGGGTGACATCTGAGCAGAGATATGAAGGAGGCAAAGGACTGGGGAGTGGGATTACTGGGAGAAGGAACATTCTGGACTGATGAACCAATGAGTTCAAAGGTCTGGAGGCTGGAGCCTCAAGGAGATCCAGGTGACTGGGTTAGTAACCAAGGGGAGATTGTAGGAGAGGACCTCAAAGTTGAGCTGGGGATGTGGGACTCAGAGGCGAGTGAGGTGGGTAGCTATGGCGTGGCTTGGAGAGCAGGAATGAGCATCGTCTACTTGTATGTAGAAGGGTCTCTGTGGCCCTTCTATGGCCAGTAGGCTCCAGGAGGTCAAGGGTAGCAGGGAGGGAGCTGAGGAGGAGGTGACAGTACCAGTGTGACAGGGAGATGGTGGTGGTGGTGAAAAGTGATCAGATTCTGGTTTGCTTTGAAGGTAGAGCTAACATTTGCTGAAGGATTGGATACAGGACGAGGGAGAGGGAAATGGAGAGACGTCCAGGATGGTTCCAGGGTGTTTTACTTGAGCAGTGGGAAGGATGGAGCTGTCTCTTACTGTGAAGGAACAGACTGTGGCGGGAGCTGGTTTGACGGGGTGTCATAGATCAGGAGTTCTGTGTTGGAGATGTTGACTTTGAGATACTATTAGTTGTTCCAGTGGAGATATCCATCAGGCAGGTAGATATATGAGCGTGGAGTGCAGGGCAGAGCTCAGGCTGCAGCTGTAAATCTGTGAGCTGCCAGTGTAGAGATGGTGTCGATGGTATTTAAAGCCACGAGGCTGTATGAGATCTTTCACACTAGCGGTTCTCAACAGGGGTGACTGTTGCCTAGGAGACACTTGGCAGTGTCTGCAGACCCGTTGGTTGTCACAACTGGGTGGGAGCAGTAGGTGTTACTGGCATCTAAGAGGTAGAGGGCAGGGAGCTGCTAAGCATCTCATGACACACAGATAATACCCCGAGAACAAAGAATTATCTAGACCAAAATGTCCACAGTGCTGCAGTTGAAAACCTATGATTGAGTCCGTAGATTTTTTTTTAGGGAATTAGTGTACGTGGAACAGAGAAGAGCTGCGAAGCTGGAGCCTTGGGGTCCTCCAGTATTTTCGGTTAAATGTGGATGATTGCGTGTAAATGCATTCAAGGCACATGAAACAGTGCCCAGCACACAGCAGGCACACAGTAACCGACAACGGCTGCTGTTACAAGGTTCTGAACTTTGAGGAAGCAGTTCTAGTCTGTCTGCCACTTAGAATGGAAGAATCAGAGCTGGGCGTTGCTCTAGAGAATCTCCGGAATCACATAAGAAACAAACCCAGAGCAGGGAAGGGACTTGACCATGACCACAAAGTGGATCAAGAACCCAGGTTTTGATGGGTGTGGTGGTGCACACCTATAATCCCAGTGACTCTGGAGGCTGAGGCAGGAGGATCTCAAGTTTAAGGTCAGCTTCAGCAATTCAGTGAGGTCCTAAATCTGGGGATGTGGTTCAGTGGTTAAGCTCCTCAGGGTTCAATTCCTGGTACCAAACAACAACAACAGCAAAAAAACTGAACCCAAGTTTCCCGGTGATGATTTTTGATTATTCCCATTTTACAGATGAGTAAACTGAGATTTGGAGATTTAGTCACTTGCCTAAATCTACACAGTGGGTCCACAGCAGAGCCAGAGTCAGTTTGACTCTCGATTTCCAATCTGGTTAACAATAACAGTAGCTGCAAGAGCTGCTGCCACTGCCATTGTGAGCTGAGTGCCCACTTTGTGCCAGGCACTGCTAAACACTGGACTCAGGCCGGCCAGGATGGGAGCTGGGGCAGGGGTCAGGAGGCAGATGCGATGCAGACACCTCATCCTGCCCCGCTAATTACACGTTCCTCTTTGTTGGCATCTCCACCCCTCCTTGCTCAGGCGCCTTGGCCAGTGATTGTTTTGCTCCTGGCCAGCTGTGTTGTCATCTTCTCTGTCCCCACAACTCCCCTCCCACTCCATTATTTGCTGTAAAAACAATAATATAGCATCAGTAAAAGGCTTTAAAAAATATCACTCTGAGTCTCAGCATCTTAGCCCAACAGCTGTTTTAATTTTTCGGTCTTGTTCAAATCTCTGTCCATATGTCTGCAGTGCACATTCTTACACGCTTGTCATTGGGATGTGGAAAGCGTTCAGTATTCTGCTTCGTTTACTAGTGCTGTTACATGTGCTGTGCTGTTTATAATTATGTTTATTGCCTGTTGAAGTCTGTTGAGTGTCCCCAGATTGCTGGGCTGTTTGTTTCCAGAGCTCAGTTATTATAAATAATACTATATTGAAAAACTCAGTGCTTGTAGCTTTTCTTTCTCTCTTGAGTCATATTCTTTAGAGTGAATAATCAAGTGGTTAAAGAAAGGAGTTTGATATAATATTGTTTTGAAAGATAGTTTTTCTGCTGCTGATATCATGTCAGTATAGGAGATTATTTATGAATTATTATAGGCTGGGCAATTTGGTTCATATCAACTTGTGTAACTTTCTTTCTTCTTCTTTATTTGGTACCAGAGAGTGAACACAGGGGTGCTTTACCACTGAGCCACATCACCAGCCCTTTTTAAAATTTTTTATTTTGAGATTGGGTCTCACTAAAGTGGGTTAGGGCCTTGTTAAGTTGCTGAGGCTGGCTTTGAACTTGCCATCCTCCTGCCTCAGCCTCCTGAGTGTCTGGGATTACAGGTGTGCGCCACTGCACCAGGTGAATCATCTCATGTAATTTTTTTATTTGTCCTTCAAAGTAGTGTTTTATCTCCATTATTTTCAGTCGAGTAACCTGACCTCGGTGTTCAGAGTGGTTAGTGAGTTGCCTGAAGTCACAGAGCTAATGAGGGGTAGCGATAGTCTGTGCACTTTGATGATGGACTTGACCTCGGTCTCCTTCCGTAAGATAGAGTTATTCATTTCAGAGTTTTTGCCTCCTCATAAGCCTTACTAAAATCAACATGTTTGGGGCTGATTTAACACATGTTCAACATTACTCTTCTCATTTTAATGTGCATTCTGATCTCTGATCTTGGGGTGGCCTGCAGGCCTGTGGAATTCAGAGCAATGGGGCTTTGAGGTCCCCAGCTCTGCTTTGTCAGTGTGTTGGCAGCAGAAGAGAGTGTCTGGGTGCCAGATGGTTTCTGGAAGCAGAGAGACTCATGGATCCACACCCTTCGATCAACATATCTATAGTTGACTCATGTTTGAGTGCCCTGGATCTACCCAGGCTTGATCAGGATAGACAGTGAGAGAAGAAAGGAGTGGGCCCTTTTGGAGACCCTTTCTGGAGACCCCTCAGTCTAGTGAGGGAGTTGCAAGGTTACACAACTGCTGGAGAATGAAGTGGTTAAGTACAAATTTGGGAGCTTCATTCTCCAAGTCAGAGGTTGCTATCTTGGGCCCTGCAAGGTGGTTTTAAAAAGCTCGAGTAGGTTGCCAGTATTTAGAAATCTGGAGATTTCACATAAAAATCTGGAACTTCTGGCTTCTCTTGAAAACTAGGAGGACTTGGCCACTCTGAGCCTGCAGTCCTGTATGGCAGCAGTCACTGAGAGATGAGGAGCTGCCCCTCCTGCTGTCCTGTTTGCTGTGCCTCCAGTCTGCCGTGAACTTTCCATGACTTTGTAAATGCTGCAGGAGGGGAGGAAGTGGGATGCCCCTGCCAAGCCTCAGTGGATGGGGGAGAATGCAGCTAGCATTCCTGGGAGTGGAGGTGGTGCTGCCGGAGCTGCAGGGAACTGCGGCCCACTTCCACTAATGCAAATAAAGTCAGCAGTAGTAAGTGGGCCTCCATGGACTCCCTGGGGCAGAGCGCCTGGGCCAGCCTGGATCAGAGCCAGAGAGTAAAACAGGCCTTGGGAGCAAGATGATAAGTGACCGTGCACAAAGTCTGCTCCCTCTACTGCAAGCGCATTAAAACAGAACTACATGAAAACCCAAATAGGGAAAGTCTTTCAGGACAGGAATGGGAGAGAAAACCTACGTGCGGCAAGTGGGCTTGCAGCCAGCGGCCCTCATGCCGCAGTGAGCAG
This sequence comes from Aplodontia rufa, assembly GCA_004027875.1. Taxonomy (NCBI): domain Eukaryota; kingdom Metazoa; phylum Chordata; class Mammalia; order Rodentia; family Aplodontiidae; genus Aplodontia; species Aplodontia rufa. The sequence goes on from PVKS010002111.1 coordinate 35,175, forward strand.
TGGGGTCTGGCCCCTTCATGTCCATATGGGATGGGACTTGGCTGTGCCTTGCTTGTGGGGAGACGGGTACTAGGTGAGAGGTAGGCCTTGTCCCTAGCAGGTGCTGACAACACCCTTTGATGGCCCAATATGTGGCTGGAGACATGACATTTGCCTGGAGCCCGGGGAAGAGAGGAGAATTCCTGGGGGAAGCAGAAACTTGTGTTGTGTCCTGCCCATTGTCTGAAACTGATGTTTCCCCTTGTGTCTTCTTTATGAGGGGCATTCTGTGCAAATTAATCATAGAAAAAAATGGTCCTAGGGTCTTAGTTAAAAAAAACGTTTTTTTTTTTTTTTTTTTTGGGTGCTGGCAATTGAACCCAGGGCCTGTGTGTGTGCTAGGGAAGCACTTTACCAACTGAGCTACATCCCCAGCCCCTTAGTTAGTCCCCTTAAGGGGCTAAGTGGCAGGACTTTCTCATCTATTCATGAAGGGGTTCTGAAATTCCCGAACTAGGGATACGTTGCAGGTGCTCACAGGACTGATGAGCCCTGAAGCTGGGTGTTACAGAATCAGGGTGCAAGATAGAAAGGGTCACAGAAGGCAGTCTCCACTTCTTCCTTGACCTTACAGAGCGGGGACTGGAGGCCAGAGGCTTGCTCAAGATTACATAGTAGGGGAATGCAGATGCAGGCCTGGGCAAAGCCTCAGGCTCCTCCTGCTTCACTTTTTTTTTTTTTTTGTAAAGAAAGAGGGACAGAGAGAGCGAGCAAGAGAGCGAGTGAGCAAGACAGAAACAATTTTTGTTCAGTTTTTGTGGCTTTTATTGCTCCGAGACTTTGCTGTGTACATGGTGCTGGGGTTTGAACCCGCATCCTCACGCATGCTGGGCAAGCGCCATAACCGCTGAGCCACTGCTCCAGCCCCATCCTGCTTCACTTTGGAAGCATTGATTTCCCTCTTAATGAACCGGAGATAACTTTCAGGCCCCAGTGGAGTCATTGAGAGACTGTGTAGCACAATCTGCTCCTGTTAGGAGGCATGGGTGTGCCTGGTTTGTTGACAGTGAATTCCTCCTTGCGGGCAGTGGTGGTAAGAGCATGGATTCTAGAACCACCCTGTTCCGAATCGGATCCCAGCTTCATCACTTATTGCCCGTATGACACGGGCAAGTCCAATCTCTGTGCCTCTGTTCCCACATCTGTGTGACAGGGCTAAAAGCTCATTGGACTACAGCACGGATTAGAGAAAAAGCATTTTAAAGCATCCAGAGAAATGTCTGCCATGCTCAAAGCTCCGCAGATTTTTACTGCCATTGTTACATAACAGGTTGCGTTTCCCTTTTTGCTTTGGCAGTCAGCGTACTCACCGTTGAACTTGAACCTTTTCTTTAGAGTCCACGTAGGATGTGTGGCATGCATTTCTGTTGGTGTCCCAGGCATGCTTATTTAACTATTTGATCTCATTTTCACCATCATCCTGGTTTCTACATACTGTCGTATCATATGCATGACTCTAAACGGTTTCACAAGACGTTTGGAGTTAATAAGTTAAGAAGAAACAGCACTACACATTGATTTAGACTAGTCCAGCATAGTTCAGGATAATATACAATTAGGAAGGGAACTCTGCTATTAAAAAAATTATAGCTAACATTATTATTGTTTTTTTTTTTGATTGTTTTTTTTTTGATCCTGAGGATTGAATCCAGGGGTGCTTAACCTCTGAGCCAAGTCCCCAGCCCTTTTCATATTTTAATTTGAGACAAGGTCTCACTAAGTAGCTGAGGCTGGCTTTGAACTCATGATCCTTCTGTCTCAGCCTCCTGAGTCGCTGGAATTACCAGCGTGCACCTCCACGCCTAGCTACAGCTAGCATTTTTGAAGGGGTATTGTGCTAGCCATTGTCATGCATGTTCTGCATGTTTTATGTTAAATGTAACAATAGTCCTACGGGGTAAGGTCTGTTATTTTCTCATTTTGCAGTTGAGGAAGCTAAGGCCCAGAGAGGTAAAGCAACTCAGGCAGTGGTTGCCAACTGCAAGCAGCAGAGCTGGATTCCTGACTCCAGAGCTTGTGCTGTTATATCCTGCTCAGTTCTAAGGAGTCCCTTGAGCGCTTGGGAGCACAGGAGGGATGATTTTGGGCAGCTGATTGATGCTTTCTCCCTGTCCCTCTTCCTCTGTTTCTGTTCCCTCTACTTCTCCCAGAGCCCATGCGGGCCCCCAAAGGCCTGGCCTTCGCCGAGATCCTGGCTCGCCAGCTGACTCTGCAGTGGGAACCCCTGGGCTACAATGTGACGCGCTGCCACACCTACACCGTGTCCCTTTGCTATTACTACACCCTGGGCAGCAGCCACAACCAGACCATCCGCGAGTGTGTAAAGATGGAGCCGGGTGTCAACCGCTACACCATCAAGAACCTGCTGCCCTACAGGAATGTGCACGTGCGCCTGGTCCTCTCTAACCCCGAGGGGCGCAAGGAGGGCAAGGAGGTCACCTTCCAGACAGAGGAGGATGGTAAGGGCACTATACCTATACCCAGTGTCTGAGACTGAAATTTATACAGTTTTTTTCTCCCTTAAGATTAAACCAGCTACGTACTACCAAGTAATGATAGCTAGTATTTATTCTCTGGAGGACTGTGAGTTAGCGGCATTCTCTCTTCCTTAAGTGTTTGGAAGAATTTAGCAGTGAAGTGATTTGGGACTGGAGTTTTCTTTGTGGCAAGATAATAATAGTTTTTTTTTTTGTTTGTTTTTTTTTTTTTTTTTAAAGAGAGAAAGAGGGACAGTGAGAAAGAAAGGGAGAATCAATTTTATTCAGTTTTTCATATGGCTTTTGTTGCTCTGACACTTCATTGGGTACGTGGTGCTGGAGTTTGAACCTATATCCTTGTGCATGTCAGGCAAGCGCCGTAACCTCTGAGCCACTGCTCCAGCCCCATTAATAATAATTTTAATTTGAAAATAGATATTAGACTTTTCCGATTTTCTCTTCTCATATCAGTTTTGGTATTCTGTGCTTTTCAGGGAAATTGCTCATTCTCCTAAATTGCCAAAAGTCTCGACATAAAGTTGTTTATGATATTCTCATTTATTTAATGCCTGTAAATCTATGATGATAACTTCCTTTTCCTGTGGTTGATAATTTGTATTTTTCTTTTCTTGTTTACTTTTGCTTAGGGTGTATAAATTTTATAAAATTTTCTAGAGAGCCAACTTTTGGCTTAGTTAATTTTCTTTATTTTCCATTTTTTCTTTTTCTTTTTTATCCCTGTAGATCCTGGAAATTGAACCCAGGGGTTCTCCACCACTGAGCTATAAGTCCTTTTCTCATTTGAGACAGTCTTGCTAAGTTGCTGAGGCTGGTCTTGAACTTGTGATCCTCCTGCCTTGGCCTTTGGAGTAGCTGGGATTATGGGCAAGCATCACAGTGCTTGGCTCTGTTTCATTTTGTAATCTTTATTTTTTAAAAATTTTTTATTATTTTCAGGGCTGAGGACTGAACTCGGGGCCTTGCGTGTGCTAGGCAAGCGCTCTGCCACTGAGCTAAATCCCCAAACCTGTATTCTTTATTTTTTTAAGAAGCAATATTTTCTTTGGATTTTATTTGCTGTTCTTTTAGCTTTCTGAGATAGACTTCTTTTTTTCTGTTGGAAGACTTCTTAAATCAATAATTTTGAGCCTCCATTTCTAACATAAGCACTTAAAGCCATATATTTCCTTCTTGATCTGCCTCCTGTGAGGTCTTTGTGTGTGTGTTTTTATTAATTTTGTTTTTTTAATAGTAGCGCTGGGGATGAAACCCAAGGCCTCACACATGCTAGGCAAGTGTTCCATCAATGAGTTGTGTCTTCAACTCCCCATTAGTTTTTTTTTTTTTTAAGAGAGAAGGACAGTGAGAGAGAGAGAAAGAGAGAAAGAATCAATTTTTATTGAGTTTTTCACGTGGCTTTCATTGCTCTGACACTTAGTTGTGTACATGGGTGCTGGGGTTTGAACCCGAGTACTTGCGCTTTCTGGGCAAGCGCCCTGACCGTCATGCCACTGCTCCAGCCCCTCCCTGTTGGTTTTGATATGTCTTGTCTTCATTATCATTCAGTTCAAAATATTTCCTAATTTGTTATAATTTCTTCTCTGACTCGAGAGTTGTTTAGAATCATGTTGCTTAATTTCTAAGCAATTAGGACTTGCAGTTATCTTTTTGTTATTGATTTCTAGCATAAACCCACTGTGGGCAGAGGACATACTCTGAATGTAGTCTGTTGAAATTTGATCCTTGCTTTATGGCCCAGCATGTAGTTGAATTTTGGTAAATGAATCATGTATACTTGAAAAAATTGCTTTCTGTCACTGTTGCGTACCATGTTCTAAATATGCCAACCTGGTCTTTCTACATGTCAGATTCAGGATGCTTTTCATCTACTAATGCCTGTAATCCCCATGACAACCCTATGTGGTAGGCTGCTGCTTCCATCCCCCCCACTTTACAGATGGGGTCACATAGCTCGTTGATGAATGGCAGAGCTGGTTTCAAACCTGGCCACTTGGCTTCAGAGCTGTCATTTTCTCTTTTTAAATGCTGGGGATCAAACCCACATACTAAGCATGCATTCTGAGCTACACTTTCAGCCCCAAGACTTGTTATTCTATTTTTTTTTAAGAGAGAGAAAGAGAGAAAGAGAGAATCAATTTTATTTAGTTTCTTCATGCAGCAGCTTTCATTGCTCTAAGACTTCATTGTGTACGTGGTGCTGGGATTTGAACTCACGTACTCTCGCATGCCAGGCAAGTGCCCTAACTGCTGAGCCACCGCTCCAGCCCCAAGACTTGTCATTCTTAACTGCTACACTCTCATAACAAGGACAGGTCCAAAGCCTTCTTTTGGATTCCTGCAAATCCCCAGGTACCCCTAAGAAACTTGGTTTGTAGATTTTCTTGCTGTCCTAACTGTGCAGTTTCTGCTCTGCACAGCGTTGGCTCAGACACAAAGTCAGCTCCTTCTTTGGTTTCCGTAAAACTCCACCCTAGGCAGTGTGTAAGCCCTGTGCTGAGCATCTGCCAGGGGTGGGAGTGAGGACTGGATGTGATTACCCTGAAGCATTGCAAACAACCTCAAGTCTGTTGACCTCTGCATTCCCAACCCCCAGGTATATCGTATGGCTGCCTCAGCCCGCCCTGACTTCATTTGGGCCACTTGGTCTTCTTTCATTCTCCTTTCCCCTCCTCCAAAATGACATTTTTTTTTTTTAAAAAGAGTGAGAGGGAAAGGGAGAGAAAGAATCAGTTTTATTTAATTTTTCATGTGGCCGTTGCTCTGATCCTTGTTGTGTGTGTGGCACTGGGTTTGAAACTGTGTCCTTAAGCATGCAAGGCAAGCACCATAACCATCGAGCCACCGCTCCAGCCCCCAACAATGATGTTTTATTTAATATTCTTATTTTTTCTTGAAGTATTAATATAATACTTATAGGAAACATTTTTTGAGGGGTGCTGGGGATTGAATCCAGGGGTGTTTGACCCCAGAGCTACATCCCCAGCCCTTTTTTTTTTAAATTTTAAGACAGGGTCTAGTTAAGTTGCTTATGGTCTTGCAAAATTGCTGAGACTGGTCTCAAACTTGTGCTCCTCCTGCCTCAGCCTCCCAAGCCACTGGAATTGCAGGCGCGCCCCACTGCACCTGGCTTGTAGGAAGTACCCTAAGTGGTCATCTGAATGAAATGTCATGGGCTGGACACTTGAAGAAACGCATGCCTAGACCAAGAAGTGATATCACCAGCAACCCAGGACCCCCACCCCCCCATTTTGCTTTCCCCTGGTTACTACCTCCCAACGGTAACCATTATCCCAACACCAGACTGATTTTTTTTTGGTTTGGGACTTCAGTGAATGGAATTAGACAGTGAGCATTCTTTTTCTGCCCTTTCTCTTTCTCCAGTCCTCATGCTTGAGAGACTTGGCCACATTGTACGTGCTGAACCAGGGAGTTCAAGTCTCACTGCTGAATAGCTCATTATGGGGATGAATATACCACATTTAAAAAAATCCTATTTACTCTTGTTGGGCATTTGGGTTGTTACCAGGTTTTGGCTATTTTGAATAATGCTACAAGTAAAATCCTTGTAGTTAATTTTTTTTTATCTTGGTGGATAAAGACATTTCTGATGGATTTATGTCTAGGAGTAGAACGGCTAGGTAATAGGTCTGTGGTCATCTTTAGTAGATCTAGCGAGACAGTTTCCCAAAATGGTTGTAACAGTGTGTGAAAATTTGGTTGCTCTGTGTTCTCATCAACACTCAAAATTCTCTTTTTCATTTCACCAGCTTGATAGATGGACAGTGGCCTCGTGGACTATTTGTTTTTACTCAGAGCAGCTTAGCTTTCATTGATTGTTGTCTTAGTTTCTGCCTTCCCTGCCTAAGGACTTCAGCTTCCTCGGTTTATCAAGGTGTTTTTCCAGTCTGAGACTGTTTTCTTGAATGAAATCCCTCTGGTTGCTGTTAAGAGCATACATTAAAACAAAACCTAAACAGAACCAAACTATGCCCGGAAGTGTTGATGCTCAAATTTTGACAGTATTGGATGATGCAATTGTAGAAATCATTAATTTTCTTTATGTTCATTTAGATTCTTTTTACATTGAACATATTGTGCATGTAATTAGACATTTTTAGATGAGACGACACCCCCACCCGTTCTCCAGATACCCTAGTGCGATTGTTGTTTTCATTTCTCTGGCAAATATCTATGTTTTCTAACAACTTCCCAGCTGGAATCAAATAGGAGCCTTCACACATTCCTCTGGGCTGAATGCGACCTGCACAGCGGTGAAAATACCAGCTGCCCCTTTGGAGAATTTAGTAATAAGTCAAATCATAAGAAATTGACATTTACCTTCAGGCTTCATGTGCGTCATGTTATTTAGGCCTGGTGAAGGTGGGGGTTATATCATCCCCTTTTCATAGATGAGGAAACCGAGGTTCAGAGAGATTCAAGTGGACCAGCTAGGGAGTGGTGAGGTTGGAATGTGAATCCAGGTATTTGGAGCCAAAGTCCACTTTCCTCTGCCCTCTGTCTCTTCTGCTTATAGTACCTGGTGGGATTGCGGCTGAGTCTTTGACCTTCACACCCCTGGAGGACATGATCTTCCTCAAATGGGAGGAGCCCCAGGAACCCAATGGCCTCATCACTCAGTATGAGGTGAATGGGGACCGTGGTGGGTGGTGGGAGTAGAAGGGTGGCCCTTTTTCCCTCTGCTTTGATAGCATGGAGAGGGAGACGCTTAGGGAGGACACAGGTGGGCATCATGGCTCCTTCAGCTGTGGTCAGGGGCTGTGCCCTGTGGGTTCTGGGTAAGGGGGCTCTGGGGACAGGAATGAGAGGCAAAGGTACTCAGGAGCCTGGCCTCAGGAGAACCCACAGTCCTGCTGAGCCTCTCCGCTTCACTCAGCCACATCCCCAGCTCCCCTGGAACATGGTAGGTGGGAGGCTGCTGGGTTGGCAGTGTTGGTTCCTGTCCCACGCTGGCCTACCTGGCTGTTCTGCCCCCAGATCAGCTACCAGAGCATCGAGTCCTCAGACCCTGCGGTGAACGTGCCAGGCCCCCGGCGTACCATCTCCAAGCTCCGCAACGAGACCTACCACGTCTTCTCGAACCTGCACCCAGGGACCACCTACCTGTTCTCCGTGAGGGCCCGCACAGGCAAAGGCTTCGGCCAGGCAGCGCTCACCGAGATCACCACCAACATCTCGGGTGAGCCCCACCCGGCCCAGCCTGGCCTGGCCTGGCCTGTGGAGGTGGCTGAGACTGCCAGCCTTCTGTGAGCAGAGGCGGGTGGGGGCATCCTGGGTGCTTGCAGAGGACCCCTGCTGAGATGAATGTGCCTTCAGGGTTGAAGTCAGGGCTCAGGGAGGATTAAGCCAGAGGAGTCAGGGGAGGATGGATGGGCCAGTCAGAGGGTTGAAGCTCAGGTCAGAGGGAACAAGGAGGCTGAGACTGCAGGGGAAGAGCTCCAAAGGCAGGGGTCAGGGGGGCTGGAGGCCTGGCCTTCCTGATCCAGCGGCCAGGCTCCAAACTATGTCCCTATCCCCTTCCCCAGCTCCCAGCTTTGATTATGCTGACATGCCATCACCCCTGGGCGAGTCTGAGAACACCATCACCGTGCTGCTGAGGCCTGCACAGGGCCGGGGGGCGCCCATCAGGTGGGACAGCCTGCATGGAGAGGGGAGGCCAGGGCTGTAGGGAAAAGCTCCTTCTCTGACCCAGAGCCCCCACCCAGGCCAGCTCCCTCGTCCGCCCTCAGTCTTCCAACTCGAGGGTGGAAGTGGAGGAGGGTATGATCTGGGCAGGTGGAAAGCCTACGCTTGGTCCCCTCCTGGTCTCTTATGGTAACTGTCACGAGTCTTCTGGACATTGTCTAGTTTGCAGAGGGGACTTTCCAGGCTTCTCCGGGGGGCTTCCCTCAGATACCTTGGAGAAGTGAAACTCTATAGGCCTCATATTTCCCAGCTCTGTTCCTGGGGATACAGGAATGGACTTTCTAGAAGACTAGGGCCACCAGCCACAAAGGGCTGACTCTGGAGTGCTTGCTTCTCTGCTTCCTTCTCCCCAGAGGAAGCTGGGCTGCTGATGCCACCGTGACTATCTCTGCTGAGGGAAGGTGCTGGAGTGGAGCCTGGGTGTGTGTGTCGTGTGGCATGGGGGTGTGCGTGTGTGTGTGGGAGATGTAAGTGTGCGTGGGGGTTTTCATGCAAATGTGTGTGCATACCCTCAGCCAGATGCCGTGCAAGTGGCTTTATGTGCATGAAGTCATTTTGTCCTTATGCAACTCCATGGAGTGTTTTTTTTTTGGGGGGGTGTACTGGGGATTGAACCCAGGGGTGCTTCACTACTAAGCCACATTCCCACATTTTATTTTTTTATTTTGAGACTGGGTCTTACTGAGTTGCTTAGGGCCTGACTAAGTTGCTGAGGCTGACTTTGAACTTGGGATCCTCCTACCTCAGCTTCCTGAGTCACTGAGATTATAGGTGTGTGCCACTATGCCTAGCTTGGAGTGTGTATTTTAAACGTCAGGAAGCTGGCTCAGAGAGCCTGATAACTTGGCCCCAAGGCTGCATGGCCAGGAAGGGAGAGGTCCGGGATGTGGACTGCAGGTCTGTCTGCAAATCTTATCTGTCTTTTGGAGGTCACCAAGCCCCCCTGCCCCTCCAGTCTACCCTTTTCCTCCTCAGAGGTGCATGCACTGGGAGAGGGTGATGGCCCTCAGCGGGGCGGGGGTGTGCACATTCTAGCCAGATCTCAGGAGGGAGTGGGTTGCCCAGGTCCCGAGGTAGTTCTTCCCCTTCACCCACTGCTTTTCCTCTTCTCCTCACCTGTCTGCCTTTCCGCTGCAAATTCTGTCCTGGGAAGATTCTGGGACCCTGAGGGGAGGCTCAGGGAAAAGCCAGGGTATCTGTAGGGCATTTTGCTTTGAGCCGGAGCCATGGAACCCTTGTGCAGCCAAATGAGGGGGGATCCAGGACAAGCTTCTCCTTTCCTTGTCCTCTTGAGGGATTCTGTGAGTTGAACTGCTGATTCCTTCAGGGATGGGGACAAGGCCAGATGGGGACATGGAGGTGGGACATGGTAGGAAGAGGGAGACAGGATAACTGTATGACCCTGGGTGTGTCCCCTTACCTCCCTAGCCTCTGTTTCCTTATTGTATAATGGGGATCATTGCAGATTAAGATGTTAATTACTATCATTCCTGGTGAGGCTTGGGGGTGGGAGAGGTCTGACCTCAGCTTGGGGAAGTGGCGGCTGAGAGGGGCTTGGACTGCTGTTTATAACAGGCTAGTGACAGGCAGTGGGCTGGTTACCAACACTCCAAGATGATTCCTGCAACTTGGAACCAAAAGTAACAGCTGGAGAGCCAGGAAAAGTCTTTTCTGCTTTCCAGAGCAGAGGCTGTCAGCATGGGATGTCACATGGTGAGACATGACGGAGGCTGTCGTGGGAAATATTTAAATTTGTCAGCATTCATATATTTACTCTCCACAGAGGATTTGGAGGAGCTCACAGCAAAAACCCATTCCGTAAAGTGATAAAACAAACAGAAGCTCAGATGTTGGGAGCAGGGAACACAAGTTAGGGCGAGTGTGTCGGACCCAGCAACGATGGGGCCCTGAGTTGCAGACAGGCTCCCTCAGGGTTGAGAGGGTGCTAGAGAGGTAGTGTCAGGTGAGTCCTTATTTCCTTAGTGACCACTGCTCCCAGTCGAGGTCAGTTCCAAGAAGCCCAGATCCCCTGAAGCACAGGGCCCCTTGTGTGGACTCGGTAAGCACCTTCTGAGTGAATAAATGAAACAGTACTAATCCCGTTCATGATCCATTGAGACCCAGAAGTGAGCCATTGGTAGCTTCGGTTTCCAGGTCCCATGTCCCACACAGGAGGACTCATGGTGGCAGAGTGTTCTGTTGAGCGGTCCTGGATGCAGTAGGACTGACAGCTGATATGCACAGCTGCATACTAAATGTGTCTGTTCTTTGTATCTACATCTAGATCACGCCCACTTTACAGAGAGGAAACTGAGGCCCAGGGGGCTTAAGTGACTTGCCCAGCTAGGAAGAAGCAGAGTTAAGATTAGTCCTCAGGCAGGCCTGACCCCAAAGCTCATGCTCTTAGCCACCAGACAGCTCTCCTGGTCCGCTCCCCTGCTGTGATCACTTGCACTGTCCCCTGCCTGTCCAGTGTGTACCAGGTAATCGTGGAGGAGGACCGGCCGCGGCGGCTGCGGCGGGAACCAGGTGGCCAGGACTGCTTCCCAGTGCCCCTGACCTTCGAGGCAGCCCTGGCTCGCGGCCTGGTGCACTACTTCGGGGCTGAGCTGGCAGCCAGCAGTCTGCCTGAGGCCATGCCCTTCACTGTGGGTGACAACCAGACCTATCGTGGCTTCTGGAACCCACCACTGGAGCCCAGGAAGGCCTACCTCATCTACTTCCAGGCAGCAAGCCACCTGAAAGGGGTGAGGGACCGGCCAGGGAAGTGGTGAAGGAGGTTGGGGTGTTGGGTGCTGGGGACACCTCGAAGTGGCTCTGCTACAGAGGTCTGAGACCCAGACCCTGTCCCTTCCCATAGCCCAGCCTTCTTCCCTTGATTCCTAACCTCCTGGCCTGTCCTTGACTCTTCCTGGGGACCCTTTGGTCTCAGGTACCTCTGTTGCCCAGAGGAAACCATCTCAGATTCCTGCCTTCACATCCAGAGGCCTAGGCCCCGCCTCCTCCCCAGGACCATCCTCCACCCAGGCTCCATTTTCTCTCTGAGACCCCGCCCTTTCTCCAGGCTCTGCCCTTCTCAGGTTGTTCTGCTTTCCCGCCAGGCCCATGCACATATGCCCTCTCTCTTCCCCATGCTTTCTCTTTTTCTGTTGCCTCTGATCTTTTTTCTTTCCTAAGGCACTGCCCTGTTTGCAGGCCCCTACCCTCAGGGCTGTACCACCCATCCTGCTGGGTAGAGTATCTTTATTTTTGTACTAGAGTAGCTCTAATTAGGCCCAAGAAACCCTGAGGTTCCTGCCTGGGGAGGGTGAGATCCGCTTCCTGTGGTGCTGAGACCCTTCCCCATCTGTGCTTCCAGGAAACCCGGCTGAATTGCATCCGAATCGCCAGGAAAGGTGAGTCCGTCTGGGTGGCTAGAGCCCTCAGCAGCAGGTTTCTTACCTGTGGCCTTGGGGAGGTGGGTTCTACTGCTCTAAGGCTGTGGGCGACGGCAGGGCTGCAGCACTGGCTCTCAACGAGCGTCCCCCACAGATGGCAGCAGGCAGGGCCCACCCTTCCTACCCTCCCCAGGGTTGCCGAGGGAGCTCTGGCAGGGGCCTGGGGCAGGCCTGTGGAGGGGGGGCATTATGCTGGGCTCTGGTTCTGGGTTCTGTATCTGCCTCTTGTCCTGTGGTGGGAGAGAGCAGGGGGACAGTGTGGAGCCTGCCGTGTAGACATGGAATGTGGTTGGTTACCATCCCAAGGTGCCCTAACCACACCATAAGGCTTTTTTCCCTTCATCATCTTGCAGGAGGGCAAAGAGAGTGGGTGTAAGGCCCCAGGTGCCCTCCATCCACAGCTGCAGGAAGTTAGGGAGGGTTTGAGGAAGTGGAGAGGGGGCAGCTGCTGCAGTTAGTGGGCAGGATAGGTGAAGACTCTGACTTTGAGTGAAGAAGGCCTAAGGACATCAAGGAGATCGATCTGAGGCAGGAGGGGCCATGTCTCTGTGCTGTGGGTTTGTTCAGCTAGTCTGTTCCCTGCAGGCAGAGCCAGGGGGCCCCTGTTTCCCCTCTGATCCTTTGTTCTGCTTTGTTCTCTCCAGCTGCCTGCAAGGAAAGCAAGCGGCCTCTGGAGGTGTCACAGAGATCGGAGGAGATGGGGCTCATCCTGGGCATCTGTGCAGGGGGCCTTGCTGTCCTCATCCTCCTCCTGGGGGCCATTATTATCATCATCCGCAAAGGGTGAGTGAGGCCAGTATCCTGACCCACCAGTGGCTTCTACGTCTTGAAGGCCTGGTGGGCACAGAGGAGCTATGGCTGGGGGCTGGTAGGGCAGCTGCCCGAGGCATGCATGGAGGGATGCCAGCCTGGGCATGGGGCCTTCAGATGGACCCAAGCTGGACAGTGGAAAGCCAGACTCTTGGCAAATGGAGCTGCCCTGATGCAGCATGACTGGAGTGCAGGTCTGGCTGGTGCCAGGTGCAGCTCTCCAGGGAAAGGCATTCAGTGCTTCGTGCCAAGGAACTGCATTAGAAAACAGCACTGCTCTCTCGTGCCTTTGTGGGCTATGCCAATTGGAAAGGTGTGGAGGTGACCTGACTTTAAATCCTCAGTCCCCTGCAGACCCTCAGCCACATCATCTGCTTTGACCATTCCTTTGTGAAGTTGACCCTGAGCGATGCGGTGGTGTTCCCTCCCCTTCAAAGCAAGGGTTCTGAGCCATGACTTTCCCCAGGACCCCCACGTGCCCTGGTCCCTGCTACTGTGGTTCCCTGAGATTTCCTGGGCCTGTGGCTGAGAGTGAACCCCATTTCTGTGCCCATGATCCCCCAGGCCTCAAAATGCCAGCCTTTTTTTGGGGGGTAAGATGTATTTCCTAAAGCCTTTTGCAGAGGGCAGTATGAGTCCTGATACATCGTAAAATCTAGAACTTAGAATCTTAGAAATCCTGGATTTGGAATTCTAAGAATCTCAGAATTTAGAATTATAGTGGCGCAAGGCCCCAGAATGAGAGCTGCTGGGTACTTTAAGGACATCTTGTCTAGTGGTTTTGAATCTTTTTAAAGCAACAGAACCTGTCTTCAAAACACACACCCCCAAAACAAGCAACTCCCCCTAAACAAACAGTAAATACCCCCCCAATCTTTCCTGGCAGCCCGGTACACAGAGCAGATGAAGTCTGAGTAGCAGCTCTGGTTGGAGGCGGGGTGGGGACTCCTGAGACCCCTCTGCTTGCCAGCCCCATCCCACATCATCCCCAATCCAAGCACGTTAATTGAAGCAGGGGGATGCTGAGCCCAGAGAGGGTAGTAGATGCCTAAGGTCATCTAGAGAAGCAAAGGCAGAGTGAGCTGGGCTCTGGCTTCTGAAGTCCCTGCTGCTGCCAGGCTGGGCACACATGGGCAAGTTGGCGCTGGATCTCTGGGCTGCCAGGAGCAGATAAGTAGGATCCTGGGAGATGGTGGAGAGCTGCACCACCTTGCCTGAGGCCAGGTACCAGCAAAAGGGGGAGCCTGGGGCAGGGAGCGCCAGCAGAGTGGGGTGGTGTGGGGCGATGGCCTCTCCCAGGCCACGGGCTCTAATTTTCGTTTTCCTAATCTCTGCACAGCTTCATGAGACAAAATATTTTTAATTTATCATTTAATGAGTAATTGCTATGTGCCAGGAGCTCTCCACACACCATCCATTAGCGTGTCAGTTGCTGGGCACCTGTGATGTGTCTGGCACCGTTCTGGCACTTGGGATACATTGGGTCCTGACAAATGAAGCAGGTCTCACTCCTGTTTCACTCATGAAGTAACCGTAATTAAAGCAATTAGCCCCCGTCACTCTGCTCAGCAGCAAGGCTTGATCTGAGCTCGGGCCTGACTGTGAATGTGAGGGGCCTCATACTAGGGACCCCATAAGCAGCAAGTCCCCGACTTCTCCCCAGCAGGGGGCCCGAGAAGCAAGTCTAAGTGGGTGGGGGCTTCAGGGGGCTCTTGGGAGTTGCAGGTGGTATTTGAGGTCCTAGGAACTACCCTCAAAGGATAGAGGATTGTTTCTGTGGGGTGTCATCTTCTCCCTGCCCATGTGCCCCTCCAAGAAAGCATTTGGCCAGGAGAGGGGTCTCAGAGGTGCTGTCATGGCCTCACTAGGTGACCCATGGTGCTGCAGTGACCCATTCTTGTCCAGGCTACTCCAGAAGCCTCTCAGACCCCCCCCCAACTATTTCCTATTTATTTATTTACTTATTTATTTATTTTTCCCCCATTTCCTCCTAAATCCACTCAGTACCACACTCTGGTGCTTTACCTATCCCAGCTCTACCCTGGCCTACGCAGGCCCCTCAGTTTACATGTGGGGCGCTGTGTAACAGAGCAGCTCTGGCAGGTATCGGCTATGCAGATCAGCTGGCTGTGAGTGTGATTGACAGAGTAGGAGGTCATGGAGGGAAGTCAGTCACCCCTACTCCCAGGACTGATGGGGCCTTGGGAGGGAGCACAGATTAGGCTCGCAGGTGAGAGTCCTGGGCCAGGGGCCTGCTCTGGACTCTGCCATGACTCCCCACGACTCAGCATCCCCATCTGCTCTGTTCTTCACCATGGGTGAGTTGCAGTGATGTGGGGCTTTGGATCTGAGCTGTGCTCCGGTGCCCTGTGAGGGGGCACCCTGGCTTTTTTAATGGGCCCCACCCCTGGGGCAGTCAGGGCGAGAGAGGCTGGGCCCTAGGTGCACCCTGGGCATCCTGCTGTGTCTTCTCCACTCTGCCCGCCCCCTGTCCCCAGCGCTGTCCTTCCTGGCTGAGGTGCATGCAAGGGGTCCAGGGGCTGCAGGTGTGAGCCTGGGCCAGGGCTGTCTGGGAGGACAGGAGCAGTCCTGGGTGAGTGCATTCAGGGTGTGGGGGCGTCTCTGAGTGTGTCTGTGTGTGTCAGTGTGAGCACCTGAGTGTGTGTGCATGTGTGTATGAGTGTGTGCAGTGTGTCTCTGTGTGTGTAGGAGTGTGGATCTGTTCTGCTCACGTGTGAGTGTGCATGTCTGTGCTCTCTGTTTGCACATACGGATGGATGGCTGTGAAAGCTGTGCGTCCCCCAGCCCCTTAGCCCACCTCCCCACACCAGCAGCAGCTTGGGGAAGGTTCTGGAAGGGCCTCTGGTCCTGGTCCTTAGCATCTGAGCCTGGGCAGCCCTTGGGACAAGGAAGGCCCTTTGACCTGTCCAGTCCCTGGCCAGCCCCTGCCTGGCACGGGAACCCCCGGGCCTCCCTGCAGCTGGGCATCACCCCAGCCACCTTGCTGGAAGGGCGGGGACACAGGTGCGCTGTTCTCTTTGCATGCTGCCAGGAGGGACCGCTATGCCTACTCCTACTACCCGTAAGTAGCCCCACCTGGCCTGTGAGTCCCTCTAGGGTGAGACCTTCCATCCCCTCCTGGCCTGGCCTGGGTCAGTCCCCTCCTCGTGGCCACCTCTGCCTCTGGGCCTCCCTCCTTGATGTGGTCCCCTGCACTGGTTTTGTAGTCTGCTGGCTCTTCTGGCCACCCCTGGACAAGTCACATCCCCTCCCTGAGCCTGGTGTCATCTCCGTGCTGAGCTGGGCTCTCGTCCCCTCCTGGCTCTGCTGCTCACCTTGTTCTCAGCATCCGCCTCTCCAGCAGCCGGGCTCCACCCCTTGCTCAGCCTCCAGCTCAAGGATCACAGGAGTTGCTAGCAGAAAGTTCTCTCTCCCTGTGGTGCGTGCAGATGATTTTGAACCCAAATGCAGGACTTTTGAAAGCCTCTATAGCAAATTCCATCTGCCTGATCTTAACTGAGACCAGCCAGAGGCCAGCAGGGTGAGGGTGTTGGGCGTCCCTCCTGGTCCATCTCCTGGGACCTGGGTGGCTTGTTTTTGCTGAGAGCCCTGGGCTGGAAACAGAGCCCTGTGGCCCGCCCCTGGAGATGGCCTTCTGGGCCCATCCATTCGCTGACGGGTGCTCTTGGCACCATGGTTGAGCCTGCTTGGCCAGCTGTCCACTGTCCGTGGCCCTCTGTCCATCTCCCCAAGGTCTGCTGGAGTCTGGCTCTCCCTCTCCCTCCCCATCTCTCCTTCTCTTTATTCTCCTTTACACTCCCTGCCTCATTCTCATTCTTTTCCCTTGTCAGGGTAATCCAGGCCACAGCCACAGAGGCTTCTCACCTGTCCCCAAAGGGCTCTTTGGTTCCAACTGGGTCACAGTGAGGGTGATGCCCAGAGCCTGGTAGGAAGGGGAGGTGGGTCCTCCGGTCCTCGTTGCCCCAGGCAGCTCTTGAGTCCATGCCTGTCAGGAAGATGCCTCATTGTCCTCCTTGTCCTTGATGGTCAATGTCCCTGTGCTCCCTAACTTGAAAGTCCTTTCTCAGGTCTGCCGCACACCTGTGAGCTGTGGGGCCTAGCAGATGAGCAGGGCTCTCTCTAGCCTTCCCTGGAGAGACTCTGGGTCCCAGGGACTCCTCTCATCTCTACAGGAGCTGTGTCCCTTTCCACTTTGCTCCAGATTTCTCTGGAGTCACCAAGTGCCGTTCCCACCCATGAAACAGGCCAAGGGCGGGGCTGCCCTCACTCCCCTGCTCTGCTGCCCTCAGCAGTGGCTTGGGCTGGTGGACCGTGCGGAGTATGGAGCCCTGTGCATCCCTTAGCAAGTCTCTGCTCTGTGGTGGGCTGGTCCCAGGGACTACTGGGAGGAAGAGCAGCCAGGGCTGGAACCTCCTAGTGTGCAGGAAACTCCTGAGCTCCGGCTGAGCTGTTCCTAGTCCCAGAGGAGGGTGTGGTCCTCCACCACCGGACAGGAAGGAGCTCCCAGGGCAGGTCCCTTAGGAGAGCATGGGGTGTTCTGGGACTGGAGCTGGACGCCTTCCTCCTAGTTTGGGGTGTCTTTTACTGTGACACCAGATTAGGTTCAGAGCGAGCTTTATCTCCATTTCCTGAGAGTGAACAGGAATTAGCAACAGGTCAGCCCAAAGCCACTGCTGCTAGCCATTTCTCATAGGGGCAGCAGCTCTTTGGGTCTGGTAAGTGAGGGAAGGAGGTACAGCCCTTCCGCATCCACAGGTGTCCCTAGGACAGTGCCCTGCTTCTGACCTCAAGTCTCCCTGACCACTGGGCCTCCCCCCACCCCAGTGCCACCCAACCCTGCATAGTGCCTGTGTCTCCCATCAACCTCTGTTGCAGGAAGCCAGTGAACATGACCAAAGCCACCGTCAACTACCGCCAGGAGAAAACCCACATGATGAGTGCTGTGGATCGGAGCTTCACGGACCAGAGCACCCTGCAGGAGGACGAGCGGCTGGGCCTGTCCTTCATGGATGCCCCTGGCTACAGTCCCCGGGGTGAGTGTCCTACCCTTCCGCAGCCTCTGGGGCTCCCCACCTGAGCCAACAGAACAGCCTCTCTACTACATCAGATACATTCTGAACGCATCTATTTTGTTCCTGCTGGGCCCCAGCACTGGCCAGGACATTCCCAGGAGGCCCTGGGGGTATGTTTGTGTTGTGAGCTGGTAGTGTTTACACAGAACTCTGCTGGCATAAAAGACACAAGCTCCAAGGGACACTTGTCAAGAGGAGGTGCCTCTCTGATCAGAGGCCTCACCGTCTGTTGAGTCCTGCTATGTGAGAGGAGGGGTCCAATGGACAAGAGGGACCTGGATGGATCCAAGTGGACCTGAGCTGGCCTCAGGTTCACCCCCTCCTTTTTTTTTTTTTTTTTTTTTAAGAGAGGAGGAAAGAGAGAGAGAGAGAGAAACAATCTCTATTTAGTTTTTCATGTGGCCTTTGTTGCTCTGAGACTTCGTTGTGTATGTGGTGCTGGGGTTCGAACTCAAGTACTTGCGCATGCCGGGGAAGCGCCGTAACCGCTGAGCCACCACTCCAGCCCCATAGATCCTGTTTTTAGCGGGTCAGTCACTTAACCTCTCTGGATGTCTGTTTCCTCCTGTGTAAAATGGAAATAGAGGTTGACTCTGCTGGTTAACTAGTTCACTGCAGGGCAGATATGAAAACAAAGCGGGATAATGTGTGTAAATCATTCAGTGATGAGTCTGGCTGCAGAGTGAACGAACCGTTACGTGCTAGGAGCTGCTTCATCTTTTTTCCTTCCCTATTTAGTGTTGATGTGTACAAAAGAAAATATGTAATGCTTATGAGAGTCATAAAACCTTAATAGCACCACAAACACCAATGAATCCCAAGGTGATTTGGAATAGGAGCCAGGTACTCCTCCCCAGCTACCTGGCCCTTAGGCATACATATTCCCCTGAAATTTACATTTGTTGTTTTCTTGCCTTTTGTGGGTGGATTTGCCATATGTACATATATCGCCCCAAAAAGCATTGTGTAATGACACCTTATTTTCAAGCTTTACAAACATGAAATCTCTTTTTCAACCCAAGGTTGTATTTCTAATATTTGCCTGTGGGATATTTTGCTGTAGTTTATTAATTTTTCTCAGATGTATAGTTTTCCATTGTAGGACTTCATCACAATTTGGTTCTCCATTCTTCCATCCTTGGCTATTTGATTAGTATCTCCTGTCATCACAAACAAGGCTGTAGAGGACATCCTCAGGTGAATCTTTAGGTACCTTGCATATGTGATTCTGGAAGCAGAACTGCTGGATTATGGAGTCTGTGCTTGTCCAACTTAATGCCGGTGCCAAGTTGTTTTCCAAAGCGCTTTGCCTGTTTTCAGTCCTAGTATCAGTGTGTAAGACTTTTTTGTTGCTCTACGTCAGGATCAAAATTGCCAGTCTTCTCTTTGCCAGAAACTAGTTTGTATAAAATGCTAATTCTCTATAGTCCTAATTTGCATTTCTCTGATTACTAATGAGGTTGAACACATTTTCGAGTCATCATCGGCCATTCAGGACTCTTCTTCCATGAAATGCCTGTTCATATCTTTCACCAAATTTTCTATTGGCTTTTTTGGTGGCTTTCTTAGTGTTTTTTAGGAGTTCTTTATATATTTAGGATAGTAATCATTTGTCACATATGAATTGCAAATATCTTCTCCCAATTTGTGTCTTATCTTCCCAAGTTATTTATAGTGTCTTTGGATGAACAGAGTTTTTATTTTAACGTAGTTAAATCCATCAGTCTTTCTCTTTGTGATTTCTATTTTTTGATGTTTTCTTAAATAATTTCTTCCCTAGCCAAGGTCATTAAGTTTTTTTCGTTTTTTTTTTTTTTTTTACTTTTCTTTTCCCTTAGAGTTTTAATATTTTGCATTTCACATTTAAATCTTTACCCATCTGGCATTGATTTGTGTGTGTGGTATGAATTAAGGATTTTCCTTTTTCCATGGGGCTAGTTAACTGTCTTTCTTGCCATCTTTTCTTTCTTTTTCCTTTGAGATGGGGGTCTTGCTATGTTGTCCAGGCCTGTCTTGAATTTGGCCACTCAAGACATCCTCCTACCTCAGTTTCCTGAGTAGCTGAGTATTACAGGAGCATGCCACCATGCCTGGCGTGCCTGGCTTGGCGTCGGTTCTTACGGTTTCCACTCTCGCTACTGATTTACAGTGCCACTCTTGTTTATGTGTCACATTTCTGTGTGTGGGACTTTTGACTCCCTTTCTTCTCAATTTGGAGATCCATATGCCAAAACCACACTGATTAGCTATTGTAGCTAAGTTTTTTTTTTTTTTTTAAACCAGGGATTGAACCCAGACTCACTCAACCATTGAGCCTCATCCCCAGCCCTTTTTAAAATTTTTTATTTTGAGACAAGATCTTGCTAGATTGCTGAGGCTGGTCTCAAACTTGCAATCCTCCTGTCTCAGCCTCCTGAGTAACTGGGATGTGTAACTAAGTCTTAATATCTGAAATGTTCAGATTTCCCAACTTTGTTCTTCATCGAGGATGTCTGCTATTTTTGTCTTCTTTCTCTTTCTTATAAGATTTAGAATCATTTTTGCACATTGCTTGAAGAAACTGGTTGAGTGGATCTCTGTTCAATCTGTAGATTACCTCAAGGAGAACTGACATAAAATTGTCTTTCCATCCATGAACATAATATGTGTTACTTCATTCTCCACAAACTCCTGTGCATCTTTTAGATATATTCCCGGGTCCTTTATTTATTTATTTTTTTGGTACTGGGGATTTGAACCCACGACCTGGTACGCACTGAGCATGTACTGTACCACTGAGCTACATCCCCAGTCCTGGGTCCCTTATTTTTGACTTCTGTTGCACTTGGTACACTATTAGATGTTGGGTTTCTTGTATAGAGGAATGGGGTTCATTTTTGTATCTGTATTAATCTTGTTTTCATGCTCTCCAGTAAACATCCTTATTTATTCCAATTTATCTGTAGAATCTTTCAGATTTTCCGAGTAAAAAGGATCTACAAAAGTCAACAGTTCTGTTTCTTCTTTCCCATTTTTTGTCCTCTTTTCCCCATGGTTTTCTGGACAGCACCCGCTGCTGATGATGGCAGGAGTCTCTGTCTTATTTTGTTTCATTTTTTGGTACTGGGGATTGAACTCAGGGGCACTTAACCACTGAGCCTCTTTCCCAGCCAGTTTTATATTTCTGTTTTGAGGCAGATCCTCGCTAAGTTGGTGAGGCTGGCTTTGAACTCGAAATCCTCCTGTCTCAGCCTCCCGAGTTGCTGGGATTACGGGCGTGGCATGCCCCGTTGTGCCCAGCTGTCTGTCTTAGTTTAAAGGCACACTATTGACATTTGAACCACTGAGAATGAAGTTTGCTCAGTTCTTTTGCTAGAAATGTTTTTATCAGGTTAAAGTTTCCTTTCAGTTTGCTAAGAGGTTTTATTTTAAATGGACATGAAACTTACCCAAAGTTTTTCCCTGCAGTTACATTGATATTTTTTCCTTTTGTCTGTTAACAAAGTGACATTTTTAGATTTTTCTAATGTTAAAATTACCTTAATTTCCTCAGATAAATTCAGTTCCATCAGGATGTATTATATTTTTTTCATATTGGTGGATTCCATGCACTGTTGTTCAGCATTTTAAATCTGTCCTGGGTAGGATTGGCCTGTGATTTCTGGTATCAGGGTTCTGATAAGAGAAGAGACCCCAGAATCCTGATCCCAGAAATGTGTTGGGGTCTCTTCTCTTTCTCTTTTGTCATGGAAGATTAGAATAATTTACTCCTTGAAAGTTTGGTGGAATTCACTGGTAAAAAAACAAAACAAAACAAAAAAAATTTCTTTTTGGAAGATTTAAAAACTTCTAATTCAGTTTATTTAAAGGAGTAAATGAGTACTTAGGCTTTTCATTTTTTTTATAAAAGTCACTTTTGACGTGTTGTGTTTGACAGGGAATTTGTCCATTTCATTCAAGTTTTCAAATTCATTGGACACATGTTTATTAACCATGACCTTTTTGTAGTCACCATCTCAATTCTTACCATTTTACCCTCCTCTGTAGCTCTTATCAACTGTTCCTCTTACAAATGAGGAGACAAGCTCAGAGAGGGCAATCCACTTGCCCAGGTCAAGCAGCCCGAGAGCAGCAGAGCCAGGAGGATGGAGATGTGACTCTTCCTGCATTGCAGACTCTTGTTTGTTCTGCCTCTTACTGAGCCTTGGGGAATGGGTAGGATTTGGACAGGCAGATGGGAAGGAAAGGGCATGCATGTGGAGGTGGCTCAGTCCCCGCAGATACAGTCCCAGCCGATACACGGAGAGGGAGGAGACCAGGGAGAGGTTTCACTAGGCCGTATCCTCAGGTGGGGGCTGAGAAGTGGCTGGGAGGATGGTGTGGGTGCAGGCCCACTTAGTCCTACTGAGAGGTATAGAGGTGGGGAACTCAGCTCTGTCCAAGGAACTGACTAGTTGGGAAGTTAAGGGTGACCCAGGGAAGTTGGTACCAGCTAGTTGCCTTGAAGCTTTTGGGGGCCAACTTCAAGAGTTTCGAGAAGACCCTGGGTGGAGTGGTGAGCATTTTGGCTGAGATGGGTAGGGTTTGATTAATGAGGAGGAGGGGGAGGCACCAGGGCAGGACTCAGAGTGGGGGAAACTGGTGTGGCCGGGAGACCGGAGGGTCCTTTTCTCTCTTGATCTACACCCTGCCTGCTGCTCTAGCTCCCCCTTTCCTCTTTTCTTTCCCAAGTAGTGGAAGCCAGATTTTTGTGGTTTCGATTAGAAAGCCATGATGCGTCCCTCACATGCAAATATTTAAATGGAGACTTAGCAACGCTGGATAACCATGGCAGGTGGTGTGAAGAAGCCACGTTGGAATGGGGCCCCAATGTCTCAAAATCCTCGGACCCTTCCGGGGGTCATGTCCATCTGGAGCTGTGGATCCCCATGGGTGCCAGTGGGTTCTTGCCAACTGTTTTGCTCTGCAAATGCCAGTTTCTTTCATCCCTACAAATGACCCAAATCAGAGAGCGAGAAGCAGAAAAGGCAGAGTAGGCGACAGGGGCCCGGAGTCAGATGGACCTGAGTCTGAATCCATGTGCTGCCTCTTCGTGAGTAAGTAGCTTAACCCTGCCTGGCCTCAGTTTCCTCATTTGCACAAAGGTGATGATAACGGCACTCACATCATGGGGTATTCCAGGAGTGAATGCTGTGACAGCCCTCACTGTGTTAGCAATGGTTAGCTGTCCTTACGGGCTGTTTACTTAGTTATTTGCTGATCGCGCACAGTGAAGCAGAGTTCCGGATGCTGCAGATTATGTAGCTGTGGGCCTCGTTCTCCGGAGAGCGGTGGGAACTGGGGAAAGTGCTCATCTCCAAAGAAGCTCTGAGGATCCGGAGACACAGAGGGGGACAAAGGACTTGAGTCGGAATTAAATACAGGTTTCTCCAACTCCAAACCCAGTGCTCTTTTCTCGAATGCACAGTGGTTATGGGTTCTTCACGGAGCTAGGAAAGAACCCCTGGGTGGTGACACTGAGCTGAGGGCTGGTTCTCAACCTCCTCACTGGCTCCTCTTGGTGTCCCCAGTGCTGAACAAAGGGTGGGGTAGGGAGTGTGCCTCACACCCCACAGGGTGGGGGATTCGTGGGCAGAGACAGAGCCTGCTTCTCTGGGCCCAGGGAATGGAGGGTCCTCCTGCAGACATCATGGTCTATGATCCCACCCTTTTCTGGTCTTCTTTACAGAGCCTCTTGTATTGTTCTTGAGCTCAGCTGCAAGCCCAGCTCTGGCTTCCCAGCAGGATGTCAAGCCCTGGCCTCTTTTGCTGGTCCCTACCTGCCTGGGGCCTGCTTGTGGGGCTGTGTGGGGCTGCCGGGCTCTCAGGATCTCCAGGATGAGCTTTGATTCCTTGCCACTCTTATCTGGAGAGCTCTCTGCGGCGCTGTTGGCTGGGTTCCCACAAACAGCACTAGGGCTGCTCCGTCCCATCGATTCTGAGTCCTCGGAGCCCACAGCGATCCTTGAAATCATTGCACTTATCTTCTGAGTTTGTTGTGCCTGCTCCTTAGAATTCACTTTTCAGGTGCTGGACCAAGTAATCTCATGTAGACAAAGACCAAGACCTGGTCAGCCAGCTGCCCTGGTTTGCGGGGACTTAGGGCTTCCTGCCTTTCTTGGAAATGGAAAATAATGCCAACAGCTACAATGTGCAGGTGTCTGTCCCGTGCCAGGCGCCAGACTGGGTATCTTACATGCATTATCTTATTTAGTATTTCCGTCTTCATATATTGGGTAGTAACAATTCTTATCTTCATCTGACACTTGAAGATGGAAGTTTAGAGAGTGTAAGTAACGTCCCCACGGTCGCATGCAGAGCTGGGATTTGATTCAAGATTGCTCTGACTCTCAATCTCCACATTACACTGTTTCCCTGAGGGTGTTCATGAAACAAAGAGCCCTGAGTGGGGAAAGATGTTTGTGAAGCGCTGCTATTTCCATTCATCTCTTGGAGATTTAAAATGCACACAAACACGTTGCAAGCCCTGAGAGGTCTTATAGGGAAAGAAACCTATTTATTTTTGCTTATACCAGATTTTCACAGACTCATTTAAAACACAGAACCCCTCCTCACCCTCCTTTTCATCTTCTAATTTTAATGAAATACCATTTGATCATCTTGCATATGTAGTATTTTCTGGAACACATTTTGGGAGCTCTGACATGAGACCAGGCTCTTCTCTTTGGACCTCGGTTTCCCCATCTGTAAAGTTAAGGACATGGGGCACCCTGCCATGATGGTACCTGACCTGTCCTCCAGCTGTAAAATACCAGAAATTCAGAACATGAAACAATTGTTTCCAGACATTGAACTGGAGGCAGCTCAGGACAGAGAAGAGAGACAAATGGAGTGCCCCACATGGGACTTTCTGCCTGGGGGCCATTTTCAAACCACAGAAAGGGGACCCAAGCAGAGGGTCCTCCCTAGTTTGGATAGGCTTTGGGGAAGTTAAGGACATCATGGGGTATGTCCTGGGGATCCTGCATTTATCCTGCCAGCTAGTCATCCCTGGGGACGGTCATTGTGGCTGAAACCCAAGGATGAGCAATTCACCAGCATTGAGAGTAGGGGGAGGAGGGTGGTCAGAGGCTGAGGGAGCCCCAGGCACAGGGACCAGAGGAGGGGCAGGCATCTAGGTCTCACCTGAGTCCCCTATGTCCCCTGCCAGCTCAGACCTGGCAAGTAGCTCTGAGACATGTAAAGGCAGGACTTGAGTGGGCCCCTCCAGCCTCACCAGGGACAGGAGAGACAGGAGGAGGGAAGTGAGTGCTGATTGCATGTGCATGGAGGGAGGGACAGTGGGCTGCTCTCAGCAGCAGAGCCTGACCTGAAACAGGTGGGAGGCGTTGGAGATGCTGACCCGAAGGTGGGTGGTGTGGTCTGGGGGAGGGGCTCTGGGTTGTGCGGGGAAGGGGGCCCCTGGGAACCTCTCAACCTGCCCCCTGGCTGGGTGCTGCACAGGCTGACAATGGAAACGCTTGTGCAGGAGAAACGCATCTGTTTAGGTGCCTCCCGTTCATAGGTGGGGGAGGCGCAGCAGCTAATTCTGATTTGCTTATCTTTGAATGGGGGTAATTGCCGGGAGTTGCCAGTGTTCCAGATTCTTCCCTGGTAGAGAGGAAGAGGGCAGCTGTCAGGGGTTCTGCTGAGCGCTGCCCCCTGCAGGCTGCATAGTGAAGCTTCACAGGGTGGAGCCAGGATTTCATGGGAACACAGGGTGGGAGGGCCACAAGGTCCCCAGGCTCATTTAATCTGACCTGCTCACCTCATAACTGGGAAGCCTGAGATGCAGAAGGGAAGGGACTTGCCCAGGGTCACACAGGGTGGGCCTGACTAGGCCCCTTGGCTCCAGGGAATAACCCAGCCATCCTCTCCATTGGCCATGCTCCCTGTCCCTGAGTCCATCTGGGGCTCCGAGGCTAGGGCCTGTGTGTGTCAGGAAGCCCTCTCCCTTCCTCTGACTGCAGGAGACCAGCGCAGCATCGGGGTCACCGAGGCCAGCAGCCTCCTGGGAGGCTCACCACGGCGTCCGTGTGGCCGGAAGGGCTCCCCGTACCACACAGGGCAGCTGCACCCTGCGGTGCGCGTGGCTGACCTTCTGCAGCACATCAACCAGATGAAGACGGCTGAGGGCTACGGCTTCAAGCAAGAGTACGAGGTGCGCACACAGCGCTGGTCTGGCCAGGCCTCGCCTGGGCCTCCTCGCTGCGGATCCCGACCCTGGCAATCCTCAGCCAAACTCGGGTTGGACCCCTACTCTGACAGTCTCCAAATCAGCCTGACCCTTTTGACCTTGGCCTTGACGCTCATCCCATCCTACTTCCATCTTACAACTATCCTTACCCTAATCTTAATCTGACCTTCACCTTTTTCATCTCAAATCTGAATGTGACCCTTGTTCTAAACCTGACTTGCATTCTAAAATGTCTAAACTCTGACCCTTTCCCCCTCTTTCTCATTTCCGCTCCTCACACTCTGCTTGGTTTTGAAACTCATCCTCACTGATAAAGGATCGAAGGTGACTGTCTCATGCCCCAAGTTCAGCCCTGGGCTCAGTCCTCATGGCCTCACCCCCTCCTGCCCACATCACCTCTGTTGAAACTTGGGGTCCCGTGAGACTTGGGGTCCTCACCACCACTGACTACCATTTTCCCTTTTGGCAGAGCTTCTTTGAAGGCTGGGATGCCACAAAGAAGAAAGACAAGCTAAAGGGTGGCCGGCAGGAGCCTGTGCCTGCCTGTGAGTCCTGGGGAAGGGGCCGGAGTGGGAGATTGGAGTGGGCTGCATGGCCAAGCGAGCTCTGGGGCACTCTTGGAGATTTTGGTAGAATTGTCCTCTGTTTATTGAGGGCTTGCTATATAGGGCTGAGCACTACACTGGTTATCTCACTTATTCCACTTACCCTGTGAAGTGGTAAATAGTATGATCCTCATGTTATAGGGAAGGAAATAGAGGTTTGGGAGGTTTAGACTTCGGCTCAAGCTCACACTAATTGGGCAACATATGCCCTTGGGCCTCCTTGACTCCATACCACAGTCCAGACTGTAACCTCTGTCCGTCCTGCCTCTGAGAATGCCCAGAGCCTACTGGTCAGCCCTGAGCTTCTAGATTACCTGGCTGCCCTGCTTGGGCCCCAGGTCCCTCCAGGAGGCCTTCCCCACCTGCCTCATCTCTGGCCTCTTGGCACAGCCCCTGTCCACCTGCTCTGTGTTCACAGATGATCGTCACCGTGTGAAACTCCACCCGATGCTGGGAGACCCCAGTGCTGATTACATCAATGCCAACTACATAGACGTGAGTGCTTGCCCTATCATTTCTCCTCACCTGGCCCTGTCTACTTCTGCTTACTGTCCAGGCAGGACGGAAACCCACCAGGGATTAAATGGGAGTTCAAATAGCTGAGTTCTGAGCACCCCTATCTCCAGCGTTTGACACTTGCTAGGAGCCAGAGGAGGGGGAGGAAAGAGGGTGGCAGCCTTCAGAGGGGGAGGAAAGAGGGTGGCAGCCTTCAGACGGCTTCCTGCAGGCTGGAGCTGACCTGAGAGATGGGGAGTAGATCAAAGGGCAGACAGTGAGACCTAGAGGTGAGGAAGGAAAGGTCCCTTCTCACTGAGAGCCCAAGAGCTTCGAGGCTGGGATGAGGCAGTGAAACTGAACAGGTGAGCGAGGCCTGGGTGCTGAAGGCTTTGAGTGGCAGCCTAAGGAACTGAACTTTCCCATGCCAGGGAGTTGTTAGAACTGTTTTGATTATAACCAAAGTGATATTTTAAGAACAATAATTCAGACTAGGAACTGTAGCTCAGTGGTAGAGTGCTTGCCTAGCATGTATAAGGCTCTGGGTTCTATCCCAGCAACACAAAAGAAAATAAATAAAGAACAGTAATTCATGTTTATTGAGTGTGTACTATGTGCCAAGCACTCTATACCCAATATTGCATTTTATATAACCCCTACAATTGCGCTACAAGGTAGATAGCATCATGACCTCCTTTTACAGGTGACCAAACTAGAAAGGCAAACTAGAGAGGCAAATCAACTAGTCCTAGGTCACACAGCTAGTGAGTGCTAAAGAAAGAACACAAACCTCAGCCTGCCTGTGTCTCCAGAGCCTTTGCTGCCAGCCATTAGGCTATCATGTCATCTACTGCAGTAGCTGGAACTGGCTGGTTTGGAGGGAGGAGCCAGAGACAGGGCAGGTAGCCAGGCGTCCTGGGCTTCAGGAAGAGACGATGAGTTTGCTCCGTGGGTATGGCTGAGGGAGGCAACGGGGCAGACTCTGAGCTCTAATCTGGCTCCCCACACCTGCAGCAAACCGAGTTAGCGAGAGCATTATTTATTCATTTATGACATATATTTTGAGGACCTGGGCACCAGGGTTATAGATGTGAACAAGGCAGCCATGGTCTCTGCTTTCCTTGGGGGAGGTGGATAAGCGCATATACAAGCAGAGTAATTTCAGATAGGATGGGAAAGCACAGGCCAGAAGAGGGAAGTGACTTTTCCAGTGGCAGGCTGCATGGAGGAAGCAGGGATCCAGCTTCTCTGGGTGGCTAAAGCGGAATCCCAGGCAGGGACAGAATGAGCGAGCATAGCATACTAGGAACTCAGGTAGTCAGGGACTCTGGACACTGTCTCTCCTCTCCCTCTTCTGTCTTCCTCCTGGGGTCAGATGTGCTACCCTGTGCTTCCCAGAATCCCTTGCTTTCTCCCCTACCTCCTATCCTGTCCCTTGGCTGGGGTAAGTGCTGGGCCTGACCTGGCAGATTGGGCAGCTTCGATGTCTGGGGGCCTCTCCTCAGCCCTATCAGGGTCCCAACTGGTCTCTCTTGGGCCCTGGCAGGGACATGCTACTCCCACCTCTCTGGCCCGGCCCGCCCATCTCTGCTCTGCCCCCTGCTCACATAGCCCTTTCTGGCCACTCCTCTGCCCAGTCCACCTTCATCTGCCTCTGGCCTAACATCTATCTCTTTTGCTTTGTACTGTCCCCTCACTGGAATCATTAAGATTCGGATAAACCGAGAAGTAAGTATCTTTCCCCTCCTCCTTCTCCTGCTGTCTGTCTCACTGACTGTATCTCAGACTCTCAGTCTCTGGCTCTCTCTTTTTTCCCCTTCATAACCCTCTCCCCTCGCCTCGTGTGCCCAAAACTAGTGTCTACTCAGCAGCCTGGCCAGCGGCTGCCTGGGCTGAAGATAATGACAACGTCCCTGTTGTCAGCTGTTCCTGCCCGTACCCCAGCACTGGGACATAGGTGGCAGGGTTGGGGTGCTTTACCTGGCCCTGTTCTGCACTGGCCACCACTGTCTGTCCCCATCGCCTCCCCTGTTCCCAGTGAACCTTGCTGACTGTATTCTCTGCAGGGCTCTCGAGAGAGGGGATGCGGGGAGCTACCTGGGTGGTCCTGTCTCTGCTTTATTTTTGGATTAGGGTCTTCAGATGGTCCCTGTTCAGTCCCCCTAAAACCAGATTCCCAAGTGTTCCAAATCCTTTCATGACCAGTTTGCTTAAAACTCAACTCCAACTAGTTTACCCTCAATGTAGCCCCAGTTTAAATGTTTTTTAGGGAAGCGGTTTGGGTATTCATTTTTAAAAGTTATACCATCTTTTGACCTTTAAAGAAATGAAGACAAAAACCCAATTCATCTAGTGAGTCTCTGATTTTATTTTTTAACACATATATATTATTTTCATGATATTCAATGAGTGGAATTCTTTGCTATTTTGTGGTTACCTCTTCTATCTCCTTTTTCCTTTAAAACATTTATTTCTTGCTTTTTAAAAAATCTTTGTTAACATTCTGCTTGTTATCAGACTTTCAGATGACATGGAGAGACTGACATGGGAAGGTCCCCACAGTCACATTTGGCAGAGACGATCGATTATCCCAGATGAACCCCTTATTTCGAGTGTAGTCAGAGTTGGTTTGTGAAGTTCTCCAAGGAAGATTAGGTTCACGAAATGCAGTGGGTGTGGGGGCTGGGGTGGAGCACTGGGGCTTGCCCCCAAGACTTGGCTTAGTTCATCTTCCGATGCCAGCTTATGACCGTATCACCGACTGGGCACCTGCATATTTCACCTTTACCACAACCTGTGAGCTGGGGACCATATTGACCAGCATGTGACTTGCTCAGAGCCGCAAACCAGCCTTAGCTCTGACATTACACTGTGGCTCTTTTTCTTTGGGAAGCAGCAGGGTGCCCTGCTCAGAGTCTAGCGAGGGTTCAGGTGTGTGCCTAGGAGTGGTTCCTAGGTCTTGCCCATCTTCCTAACGCTGGTCTCTAAGGTGGGGTTGGAGAAGTGGTCTATTCATCTTCCTTTAAAATCTGATAATTTTAAACGTCCTCTATGTCATATAGTGGTGCAGTAACACACGTGTATTTAAACAGTTAATGTGCCGATACAGAGGGTTATCTGCTTAAACTCATGCTTCAAGATGGGACGAATAGGCCTGGACCATACTTTCTCCAAAATTATGCCTCCAAACAGCAGAAGAA
Organism: Aplodontia rufa; assembly: GCA_004027875.1. Lineage (NCBI taxonomy): Eukaryota > Metazoa > Chordata > Mammalia > Rodentia > Aplodontiidae > Aplodontia > Aplodontia rufa. The sequence goes on from PVKS010002111.1 coordinate 65,270, forward strand.
TAGGATGCTGGGATGGAACAGAAACAATTGTAATAGAGTTGAATTTTCGACCCCCTGCTTTTTGGCAGTTTTACTTTTTTGGCAGTGCTGGGGACAGAACCCTGGGCCTTGTCCATACTAGACAAGCGCTCTACCCCTGAGCCGCATCCCCAGCCCATCTGATCAGTTTCAATTGAGTTCCGTTCCTCCATTATTGGCTGACTAGTGCGTGAGTGCTGGCCCTGTGCTGGGCCTTAGGGTGCAGTAATGCAGAGGTGGCTGAATCAGAGCAGGTGCCTGCCCTGAGAGGGGATTCTTAGGTCACTTAGTTTTAGGTGGGGTAGTGTTTCCATCCTGGCGGGTGCTGGGGTGGGAGGGCCACCCCACCCCTGGCAGCACCCCCCTCCTCCACTTCTCTTGCCCTCTCTGGCTTGTTGCAGAAGCAGTGACTTAGAGTGGCAGCAGGAGGGAATTAGGCTAGACCTGGAGAGGCTGCAGTCATGAGGGCTGAGTGACCCAAGGAGGCTTTTCATTATTAGTCACTTTGTTTTGGTCCTTTTCATAGGAGGTGACAACTAAATCTCTGAGTGTATGTGTTATCCTCATATTGTAGAGGAAAACAGTGGCTTAGTAATGTTGAGAGCATGGCTGCTGCTCAGGGTGTTAGAGGCCCGCAGTATCAGCACCGCTCGGGGGCTGGTTGGCAATGCACAGTCCCAGGCCCACCCCAGGCCTTCTGCCCAAGGCTGTCTTTTACCAAGATTTCCAGGAGAGAAGCACCCTCATGGCCCAGACTGACACAGCTGCTACGTAGCAGATCTGCAACGGGCACCCAGGTCCATTAGACTTGGTTTCTTAACCCCTATAGTAATTCACCTCCCACCCTATCAGGTTTTCTTTTCTTTTTTCTTGTTTTGGTACCAAGTTTTGAACCAGGGGCAATTAACCATTGAGCCACATCCCCAGCCCGTTTTATTTTTTATTTTGAGACAGGGTCTCGCTGAGCTGCATAGGGCCTTGCTAACTAAGTTGCTGAGCCTAGCTTTGAACTTGCGATCTTCCTGCTTTAGCACGAAGCAAACAGCCCGTGGTGGGGAGGGGGAGGATAGTCTCATCATTCCACTCCATAGATTCGGAAATGGAAGCCCAGGGCTGTTTGCTTCAGTGCTTGCAGCTGGGAAGAAGTGGAGGTGGGATTTGAACCCTGGCCTGGGAAGTCCAGGGGACCAGAGGGGTTGCAGAGGGCTGTGGGGGGGCACCGGTGGGCCGCCGACATGACCTTGAGGCAGGGGCCGAGCTTGATGGTTCTCTCTGCTTCCATCCTGCAGTACTTCTTTCCCTTTCTGTGCTGTGTGCATTGGTGCCCTGGGTATCTGGTGGGCTCTTGGTCCCAGAAAGATGAGGCCCTGCCAGCGAACCTCAGGCTATGGCCCTACCAGGCTGCTGCCTCTCCTTAGCGCAGGGGGTAGAGGATGAAGTAGCCCTTGACCTCTCTGTTCATTCAGGATAATGCAGGTGAAGTGTTCAGCACACTATGTGACCGTAATCGGGTTAAGAAAAGCTCATTGCCATCATTGTTGTTGCTCCTAAAGATGTGAACATTTTGTCTAAGAGCCATTTGCTTACAAACCTGAAGCTTTCATGAAGCTTCCCAAGCTGCCTGGCTGACTGCTGACTGAGGTCGTGGTGGGGCCTCTTGGCTGTGGACTGTATGTTCTGAACGTCCTGAGAGGGTTTGGAAGAGCAGACACATCTGGCTCTGGGGTGGATTAGGGCTTTTGGGACTCTGGGAACAGGGCAAAGTTACCTTGAGCTTTTTTTCCAAGTAGCAGCCTTGTTATAAATAGATAACCATCCTACCTTGTGAATGGGGAGGCCCTCTGGGTCCACAAGGGAGCCATGTCCTCCCTGGGGTCACACCACAAGCCACTCGTGCCCTGGTTACACTCCCTTCCTTCCATGGGGACAGGAGGACAAGGTCATCCTCTTCAGGGCACAAGTGTGGACAGTTTCCTAGTGGGGTGGGGTGCGGCTTTGGGAGAGGAGGCTGCGAAGTGCTGGGAGTGAGGGGTTGCTCCCGGACACTTACTGTGCCCTCTTTTGTTGCAGGGCTACCACAGGTCAAACCACTTCATAGCCACTCAAGGTACCTGGCCCTTCAACCCGGGCGCCCAGTGTATGTTGGAATGTCTGCCTGCCTGCTTTTGCCGTGGACTGCTTGGCTCCCTGTCTGCTTCTCTGTGTGTTTCTCCATCTCTGTGTCTGATCCCCATTCTCTCTGCCTTGGTCTCTTAGCATATGGCTGTGAACCTTTGTCCTCTTTCTGTGTTTTGTCTCCTGATGTGAGCAGTCCGTCCATAATTCTGGTTCATCTGTCTGTCTCCATGGTGGTATGCACAAAATGGCTAGCCAGGCCCCGTCCTTGTGGGTGTGGGTTGTGCCTCTGGCACAGTGGCCTTCGGGGTCCCATCTGACTGAGTTCTTGTCCATCTCTCTTGGAGCCTTGCCCTATGGACCAAGGGTCTTCCCTCCACTATGCTTCCTGGGTCCCACTCTGCATGCCTGGGCTCTCTAGCTGGCCCCCCCTGCTCAGCCCACCCCAGGGCACCCCAGGCATGACTTGGCAGTTGGCAGGGGTATATGTGGGGCGAGCATGAAGCCCCCATTGTGGCCCAGAGAGCCTCCTGGCCTGCGATGGCAGTGCTGGGCAGCAGGCCAACACCTCGCTCAGGGACAGACACCTTCTGCGCCCCCAGGGCCAAAGCCCGAGATGATCTATGACTTCTGGCGCATGGTGTGGCAGGAGCACTGCTCCAGCATCGTCATGATCACCAAGCTGGTGGAGGTGGGCAGGGTAAGCGGGACTGGGGGTGTCCTGGGGTGGGGTGGGCCACGGGGTGGAGGGGGTGCCTGCTGATCCCTGTCCTGTGGGGGCTGCAGGTGAAGTGCTCACGGTATTGGCCGGAGGACTCAGACATGTATGGGGACATCAAGATCACGCTGGTGAAGACAGAGACATTGGCCGAGTATGTGGTGCGCACCTTCGCTCTGGAGCGGGTGAGTCCCCCACGCATGTTCCCCAGCTCAGGGAGCAGGGGGCGAGGAGGGCGTCACCACCATTCCTGGCAGGAAGCTGCTTGGTCACTGCTTTCTGGGAGCATTGTGGGAGGATGGGCGGGCAACTTGGAGCTGGTGGCTCCGAGAGGAGTTCCAGGTGAAGACAATGCTGGGCCCTGGGCAGAGTCACTAGCACTTTCTTGCAGCCCCGGAACGCTCTGTGGAATAGGTATTTACCAGTAGCCCCATTTTACAGGTAAGAGAAGTGAGGCTTAGAGTGGTCAGTGACTGGCTGGCAAGGCCTATCTGCAGTCCCATTTGTTTGCTCTGTAAAATCCTCCAATGAGAGACGGTTTCCCCTTTGAAACAAAGACCCACGAGTCAGAAATGATCTCCTCAGTTCACACTGTGGCAAAGTTGGGTGTTTCAGTAGCATAGGGGTAAGCCTCCGGTGACCTCTGTCCGAGCTCTGCATAGGGTCTGTCTGTGCACCGTCAGGAAGGTGTTTCTCCTTTTTGGGCCTTGGTTTAACCATGCTGGTACAGTAATGAACCGCTCCAGTCGACACAGTGAGATACTCCCTTCGGTGCCTGGAGTGTCTTCTAGAGGCTGCCCGTGACTGTGGCTGTTGTTCCTGTTGTCTCCACAGAGAGGCTACTCTGCCCGGCATGAGGTCCGCCAATTCCACTTCACAGCATGGCCAGAGCACGGCGTCCCCTACCATGCTACCGGGCTGCTGGCCTTCATCCGGCGTGTGAAGGCCTCCACCCCACCAGATGCTGGGCCCATTGTCATCCACTGCAGGTGGGAGGGCTGCGAATCCTGAGAAGAGGGGCTGGGGGCAGCTGGGCTACAGTGGGACGGGTTTAGGGTCCCTAAGAGGAGCTGGGCTGGGTCAGCTTGCTTGGGGATGGGACAGAAGAGAATGACCCCGCTCCCCCAGCCCCTTTGATTGGCATCTACCCCGAGGTGTCCCCGAGACCTGTGTGGCCCAGGTACTGAGGAGGACCTGGAGCCTGGAGGGGCTGCAGGGTTGGCAAGGCACCAGGCCCGGCCTCGTGCAGCCGTGCTTGCTCATCAGGTGTTCTGGGTTTCCAGGGGCTGGGAAGGACTTCACCTCTCTTTCCCACTCAGTGAGCCTTGAGGTCCCTTGGCCTTCACTCCCTCTGCAGCTCCTCCTTTTCCCTCCTAGCTCTTGCTAGATTGGTTCTTGTGGCCCCAACCGTCCCTCACCTCTGCTCCACTTCTCCCTCCTGCCTCTCTCTTCCCCTGCAGAGCTTAACCTCCAGCCCTTGGGCTTCAGTGAGTCTCCTAGGGCTGCAAATCCACAGCCTTTCTGCTCGGATTCTTATCAGCTCCCCCAGTGCCCTGGCATACTCATTCCTGTCCCTGCCCTTCCACCTCCAAGCCAGCTTCTCAGATTTCTTTATATCTCTTTAAGGTGCTGTCTTCAAAAACTAAGGCTTTATTGATATCTAATATACTTAAAGCAAAGTGTATTTAAATCACAAATAATAAATGTCCAGTATTGTGAATATTCCCAAACTGAACACACCTGTAGCTCTACTTAGACCAGAAAACAGAATATCAGTAGAATCCAGAAGCCCCTGAACCCAGTTCCAGAATGTGCCCCTCTCCCCGAGCAATCACTATCCTGACTTCTCAGCCTCGTCTTGCATGTGTTTGAACTTTGCATAAGTAGAATCCTACAGCAGTCCCCAGCCTCAGGTTGGTAAGGTTCCTCCATATTATATCATATTTTGCTGGGTGAATCAATGATAGCATATTTGTCATTCTGCTGCTGATAGACATTCGGGATGTTTCCCGTTTTGAGCTGTTAGGAATAGCGGCGCTAAAATAAAATAGCAGCGCCGAGGCCAACCTAGTGCGTATCTTTTGGTCAAGAAATACAGGCATTGCTGTGGGAACGGGTGTAGGAGTGGAAACGCCGTCTGTGTGAATGTTCAGCCTTGGTAGAGGCTGCCAAGGAGTTTTCCAAAGTGGTTGTGCTGGTGTAAGCCCCCGCCAGCAGGGGGAGGGATGTGGGGTTGCTGTGTGTCCTCACTAACACTTCAATGCCACGATTTTCAAACGTGGATTCTGAGTGTCATCTTTGTCCATGCCTGCTTGTCCTTTAACTCTGCTCAACCTGGTGCTGAGTGTGAATGTCACCGTGATGAGTCCAACACAACCCAGCTCTCTATGAGCTCCCAGGGGAGTTAGGGAGGAAGCCACAAAAACCATGACAGTGTCACAGGAAGTGTAGTTTCATGAAAACCAGCCAAAGTGCTCTAGGAGCTCAAAAGTATGACAGCTGCCTGGAAGCATTAGAGGCTTCACTGAGTATGTGAATGGGCATGAGTATGTGGGGTTTTGAAGGACGTGCAGGAGATTTGGGGACATCAGGAAAAAAGAGCATTCTTGGATGAGCTCTGAGCATCATCTTTGTCCCTTCCCGTTCTCCCCAGTCTCATTGCTAAGTTGGACTGGCTTCACCTCTACCTTCCCCTTCCTCGTTCCTGCCTCTCCTTCCCTGAGTCCCTCTCTCTCCCCAGCTCTGTCCCCTGTCACATTGCACCAGAACTCTTCCAGCAGCCCACTCCCTGGCTTCTCCTTGCTGGGTCATCTCTCTGTGTGCCCCAGACCACGTCCTGCCTTCTCCTTGGTCCAGGGTGCCCTTCCTAGGACTCTGATGCACCCTGGGGCCTCTCTCTCCAGCGCGGGCACTGGCCGCACAGGTTGCTACATTGTCCTGGATGTGATGCTGGACATGGCGGAGTGTGAGGGCGTCGTGGACATCTACAACTGCGTGAAGACCCTGTGCTCCCGGCGTGTCAACATGATCCAGACTGAGGTGCGGGCACCCTACCCTGTCCCCCAACTCCCTCTAGGACTTAGGTTTCCTGCAAGGAGCTCTGAGAGGGGGTCCTGTGTCTGAGGGTATCCCTAGGACCATCTGCTGACAGCTGACAGCCTCTTAGGATCCCCTCAAGATTAGCCCCTGGTGCTGTGGTGGGGAGGCCCCTGGTGCTGTGGTGGGGAGGACCCTGGTGATGTGGTGAGGAGGCCCCTGGTGTTGTGGTGGGGAGGCCCCTGGTGTTGTGGTGGGGAGCTTAAGCAGCAAAGATATACCTGGATTGTGCCCTCACTGGATCTGTCACCTTGGCTGTCCCTTTGCTGCTCAGAGGAGCTCCCAGGAGTGTAATAGGGATGCAGTGTGAGATGACCTAACATATCCATGAAGGATGCTTCAGGCAGGGTTGGACTCCACCTTAGAGTCCCTTTCCTCAAACTTGAGCTGCTGATCCAGCTACTAGTCCCCTCCTAGTCTCATCTTCTGTTCCAGGAACAGTACATCTTCATCCATGATGCAATCCTGGAGGCCTGCCTGTGTGGGGAGACCACCATCCCTGTCAATGAGTTCAAGGCCACCTACAAGGAGATGATCCGCATTGACCCTCAGAGCAATTCCTCCCAACTGCGGGAAGAGTTCCAGGTAGGGGGAAGACTGTGTGTTTTAGGATGTGTGTGAGTGTGTGCACATGCATGTGTGTGCTGGAAAGTTCTTAGAGCTGCAGGCATTGAGGACCAAGCAGGCGGGACCAGATAGAGCACAGCCGGAGGGAAAGAGTTGGGCTACTAGGAAGGACTTCGAGACAGTGAGGAGGTGGTGCCTCAGCGTGGTTCAGAGCTCAGAGAAACCTGGGTTCAAATCCTGGCCTGTCGAGTTGGGTGCTGTGCGTCTTCTCAGCAAGCCATTTTACTTCTTTAAGCTTCAGTTTTGTTGCCCAGAAAAGAAAGATAGTTCATATTTCCCTGTGACATCTTAGCTCCAGGATTCTTTTGGTTGTCAGTGATAAAAATCCAGCTCAAGGCTCCTATAACTGGAGATTTTGAGGATGGTACAGCTTCGGTTGTGGCCGGATTCGGGCTCAAATGATGTTGTCATTTGGTCTCTGCCCACCTTGGTCCTACCATCATGGCCCTCAGCAGTGCCAGGATCATGTTAGTGTTGTCAGGGGACTCTGGAAAAGACCCTTGCTGCTGATGGCCTCAATAAAAGCCCTGGACTGCCTGTCATGCTTCTGTCCCTGAACCATTCACTGGGACCCAAGAGATGAGCCCAGGCTTTGGTCACCTGGTTTTGGAGGTGGCTCCAGCCTCAAAGTGCTGCAAGGCTGAGAGGGGAGAAGGCCTGTTCTCCAGAGCAGTCTGCTGGTCCCTGGGAAGGCAGAGAGCCCAGTGTCCTCTCCACTCCGGGGCTCCTGGCAGGTGCAGTGGGACGTTGCATGAGAGGAACTGGTGCTGTAGAGTCACACAGGGTGACCTCATGGGAAATTCTGGAGAAGGGTGTCAAGCTTGGGGATCAAGATAGGGTTGGATTCTGTGTGTGGGATCCCCAAGAACAAGAGAAAGAGATGGAAGACCCATGGATCTGGATGCCAAGGCCTGAAGACCGAGGTGGGAAGGAGATCCCAGAACCCTGGCTTTATTAGTGCCCAATGCTCAGGACTTGCATTCTGTTCAGACAGCGCTGTGACTAAGGAAGGTGACTTCCTCTGCCTGGCACCTGTGTGGTCTGCTTTATGGGAGGGGGCTTTCTGCTAAGCTGGGAACAATCTCACTACTTCTACGTGCGGGGACCTTGGTGAGCTGGGCTCTGCTCTATGCTTGGTAGCAGCCCTATGAGGAAGATGATCATCTTCCCATTTTTCAGCTGAGGAAAACTGAGGCTGAGAGCTATAAGAGCTTGTCTAGGGTTGCGTGGAAGTCAGGGAAGCAGACCCAAGCCCTGCCCAGCCAGGCCTCACCTCCTCTCCCTTCTCTCCAGACCTCAGTTTCCGCCCAGTGAGTGTCCTTCCTGGGGCTGGACGTGGCTCTCTATTGTCTCCCTGCTCTTTGCAGACACTGAACTCGGTCACGCCGCCGCTGGACGTGGAAGAGTGCAGCATCGCTCTGCTGCCCCGGAACCGCGACAAGAACCGTAGCATGGACGTCCTGCCGCCTGACCGCTGCCTGCCCTTCCTCATCTCCACCGACGGGGACCCCAACAACTATATCAATGCGGCCCTGACTGACGTGAGAGCTTGGGGGTGCGGTGGGCTCTGGAATTCTCCCTCCCAGCAGCATCTGGAAAGGTCTAGGAGTCAAGGGAGCAGAGTGAAGGGCTTCAGGGGGCACCCTCTGCAGGCTCGTGGGGCAACCCTCCTACCCCACTGACTTCCACTCCAGGCGTTACTCAAGCCAGTGCCCCCCTCAGGCATTGCCTGCAGCTTGCGTTGGGTTCTGGGTTGTGGAGTTCAGGCAGGGCCATCTTCAGGATCAAGCCCAGTAGAACCTGGAGTGGATGAACAATTCAGGGGCCTTTGGGTGGAAAGGCCTTGGGAGTTTGGGGGTGGGACTTGAAACCCAATGTTATGAACCAGGAAAGCCTGTCCTGGGAAGGTTGAGCTAGACCCTGCTTCCAGTATCTGGCCTGGAACAGTGACTTGCTCCCTGCCCTAGCTGGCTGTCTGGTCCAAGGGCTCGGGAACCATTTAGAAGCCCCTTTCCCTGCCTCCTCCCCCGCCCCGGGTGCGCTATTTCCTTTACTGCAAGTTGCAAGCAGAGCAGGAGATGGGTGCTGGGGCTTTAGGGGCTGAGGTTGCTGTCAGCGGAGTGGGGAAGAGTCTATGAGTATCACCTACATTCCTGTCCCCAGTTGGAGCAGGTCAAGAGAGAGATGCCAGAGGCAGACAGGTGGAGATTCAATGTTGCAGATAAAGCTGGAGAATGTGTCTTCACGTTTGTGGTTACGTGGGCGGGCTCTGCCTTTGCCTCTTGGTCAGACTTTTGCCCTCAGGATGCAGCTCTATACCCACAGGCCACCCCTCCCAGCAGGGACAGGCTGTTGCACTTGGTGGGGGTCAGGGTCAGTGAGAATTCATGGCTTCCGAGATGAGCAAGCCTGCCCAGGGGAGGAGCGAGAACGGGGCCACCCCAGGCACGAAGCTGCTGGATGTTCCCCCACATGGAGTCCAGAGATGGGGAGAAGGGGGTCCCCAACGGCAGGACCTAAGGAGGTGGGCCTGGCTCCTGATCAAGAGTCCTTCAGAGGATACGGTGGGCTTTCTCTAATGAGGGTGAGCTCTTGCCCTTGTGGCTCAGGGGATTCCTAGTGTGATCTGAAGCGGAGGGGAGAAACCCCATCCACTGGCAACCAGACAGTCAAAGAAATGAGAGACGTGGGAGGGTCCTGGTGTCACTGTCATGTAGCCTGGTGTAATGAGGGTGTCTGGGCCTGCGGAGGGGTCCTGGAGGGGTGGCATAGTTTTGGGTGGGAACTTAGGAGACCATGACCTCTCTCTCATCCCCTCTTTGGCCTCATCTGCACATTTGGGAAAAGAGGCTTTCTGAGGGTCCTGGATTTCTAAGCTGGGTAGGTCACATTGTGGCTCCCTGGCCCTGGGTGAGAATGGGCCCTTGAGGTGGAGAAGCTGCTGACACAGCCCTGCCTCCACCCGGGGTCCTTGATGCCTCAGGCACCTGACCCCAGCCCTGAGGGCCTGGTCCAGGAATCAGGAGGCCCTGATTCTTGGATTGCAGTGGGCTCGTGGGTCAGCCTGTGTCTCTTTGGGGCGGTCAAGTCTTCAAGGAACCGTGAGGGCACTCAGGCCAGAGTTTTGGAGTTTGGTTGGGCCTTTCCTTGAGGAGCTGCTGCTTAGTGGGCTTTCAGAGTCCTAGGAGGAGCAGCTGTTGGACTGGGACAGGGATTCTGTTCCTCTGCCTGCCCCTGCAGGAGTGCAAAGGGCAGGTCAAGGTGTCCTCAGGATCAAAGCCAGAAGAAGTCAGACGGCCAGGGGCCCAGAAGCTCATGCCAGCCTGCAGGGTCAGGAGGAGGGCTGGGGTCAGGAGGCTCAGGTGGGGAGAAGGTGGGGTGCCACTCTTCTCATCCAGCAAGATGAGGTCGGGAGTGGGATACAGAGTCGGTGCCTATTTCCTCCTGCAGAGCTGGGGTTGAGGACTCAGAACAAGAAGTTGGTCTAGAGATTTGTTTATTCAGAAATATTCATTGAACCCTGTAATGTTCTGAACAGGGGCCATACCCTGAAGTCCTTGTTCTCTTGAACCTTGCATTTGAGGGGCCGGGTGGGACAGTCAATAAATGAATATACAATGGGATGTCATGCCCTTGAAATTTCTACAGGAAATAACCAGAAGGAGCATTGAATGTTGAGTGTGTGTGTGTGTGTGTGTGTGTGTGTGTTTGATGAAGTAGCAAGGGAGAGTTTCTTTGAGGAGATGACAATTGAGCAAAGACCAGAAAGAAACGATGGAGAGAGCCATGTGAATTTTTGGGAAACGAGGCAGGCAGCAGAAGTAGCAGGTGGGAAGGCTCCCAGCGGGGAACGAGCTTGGCTCCACACTCCAGATATTTTTCTCTTTTAGTTTGTGGGGGCTCAGGCCTCAGTGTGGGGGAGCTTAGCCCGTGGCAGAGCTTAGCCCACACCAGGGGCAGCAAATGAGCCTACTGAGTGCTGGTTTCCCTGCAGAGCTACACGCGGAGTGCGGCCTTCATCGTGACGCTGCACCCCCTGCAGAGCACCACACCTGACTTTTGGCGGCTGGTCTACGACTATGGGTGCACCTCCATTGTCATGCTCAACCAGCTGAACCAGTCCAACTCCGCCTGGGTGAGGGCCCTGCTGGCCAAGGCTGCCATGTTCAAGGGCATGGTCCCCAAAGTCAAAAGTTGGGGCCCCACTCTGCCATGTGTTTGTTGCGCGACCTTAGACAAGTCACACTCCATCCCGGAGCCTCTGCTTCCTCATCTACAAAACAGGGGTGTCAGACTGCAGCAGAATAACTGCTCTTTATTGGGCACTTTCGGTCTTATTTACAAACCTTGGGGTGGGGACTCCTCCGGGGTCACATAGCTGGGAAGTGGCAGAGCTGAGCTCCCCTGCTTGACTGCCTCATTCGGTAGCTTTATCAGTAACTTGGAGAAACTGGCTGACTTGGGGGCCTTTGAGCTGGAGTAGAAATCAAGCCTATTTTTGGACTGCTTCCCCTGGAGTAAATTAATTGACCTCTTTGAGCCCCAGTTTCTTTTTCTGTAAAATGGAGACCATCCCAGGACGGGTTCTTACGGGGCACTCTGCTGTGGTTGCATGTGAGTGTGGCAGCAATGACAATAAGGGTGACAGTTGATTCTGGGGGTGGCCAGGTAGGGGCTCTGCATTGTGTCTGGAGTTGACCCTTTTGACTCTCCCCATTTCTTTTTTGGGTTCCCAGGAATACAGATGCCAAGTCGCCTTACCTAGCTTGATCACATACCGTAGGTCTTTAGACCCCCACATGCCCCCACTTTCTGCCCCAGGAGACCAGGATGATTTTTTGTAGAATGAGCATGAGGGCCTCTTATTGATGACCTGGAGGAGGCTCAGGAGCTGGGCTGTTTTAGCCCCCACTGGAAAGCACTGGGGATTGAACCCAGGGCTCATGCTAGGGAAGCGTTCTACCACTGAACTATATTCACATCCCTTTTTAATTTTTTCCTTTTTGAGACAGAGTCCAGGCTGGCCTTGAACTTGCAATCCTCCTGCCTCTTCCTGAATAGCTAGGATTGCTACCATGCCTGGCTAGCTGGGCTTTTTATGAGTCAGGCTCCTGTGTGCATGACCTGGCACTGCAGAGAGGGACTGAAGCCCAAGGAGGGGATCTGGAATGAGTCCCAGGTGTGCCAGGCATCCACCCTTGCTGAGGTGGGGGACAGGGACTCACAGAGGGAGCTTGGCTCATTGCTCATCAGATTGTCCATGTATTCAGCCAGCTTTCCCAGGGACAGCTCCCTGCCAGGCCTTCCAGTGGGCAATGGGCAGTCAGAAGACCCTGCTTCTCCTAGATCTCATGGCCCAGGTGGAAGCAGGTATAGAAATAGTGATGGCACAGAGGAAAAAGGACTGTCGTGGAGCTGGCAAGGAGACTTAGGCCTGGGGGACAATGTATGGAGGAGGGCTTCCTGGAGGAGGGAGTGTCAGAGCCAATATGTGAGTGAAAGGTAGAGATGCGGAAGAGTGATCGTGGAGAGGGAACAGCATGGGCAAAGTTCTGACTGCGAGGAGTTGCCAGGACCCCAGGCGGGAAGAGGAAGGTAGTGTCCTCTCTTCTCGAGGCTGTGGTCAGAGGAAGCAGATGGAACTTGGGATGTTATTTGGGATGAATTTGGGGACCATCTTCAGAAGTGACAGTGTCCTTGGCATCTTTGTCCCTGCCACATTCTGAGTACTACCACATGTCAGGCATAACATGGAGTAAAAACATCCTCATGCTCCTCTTGCATGGTCCTCAAACACCCTCATGAGAGCAGGTCCTGGGATGCTCCCTGTTTTAGAGAAGGAAACTGAGGCTCAGGGGTAAGTTAACTTAGCCTGGTTTTACAAAGGGAGAAATAAGCCCGAGAAGGGAAGAGCCATTCCTGGGGTCCAGGAAGAGGGGAAACTAGAAGCTGGGCCCTGGCCGATCTGCCTGTAGGATCGAGTATGTGTGTGTGTGTAGGGGGTCAGGGGCCTCCCCTGCCTCCAGCCTGTGGTCTGCAGGGGCAGGTATGCAGCACCCTGACTCCATTGGGATTCCTGGGGCAGGAGTGGGGTGCTGAGCTATGTTGCAACATTAGGAATACCCCACTTTGAGCTGGTGCTGAAGGTCAGAGGCAGTGAGAGAGGAGGCTGGGGGCTGGTTCTGGGTGAGTGGGGTGACCTAGGCCATCCCTGGGAGAAGGTGGCTTCATGTAGGTGTGCATCTTGCACCATGGGTGTGTGAGTGTGTGAAGGTGTAAGTTCCTGGCCACACGGCTTTGGGCATCACAGCCCTGTCTGAAGGGTCTGCCTTGGTTGATCTGATCTGATGTGTCAGTGTAGAACACTCTGGGGCTGATGGGTGCAGGAGCAAGCTTGGAGCCCCGGGGTGGGGTGGTGGTGGGTGAGTCCTGGCCTGGCTGTGACCAGCTGTCCTCTCTCCACACCCATGCCCCAGCCCTGCCTGCAGTACTGGCCAGAGCCAGGCCGGCAGCAGTACGGCCTCATGGAGGTGGAGTTTGTGTCAGGCACAGCGGATGAAGACTTGGTGGCCCGAGTTTTCCGGGTGCAGAACATCTCTCGGGTAAGTGATCTGAGGAACCCAAGGGTGAGAACCTTGTGGGTAGCTGGGGCAGTCTTGAGTGACCCTCTTGATGGCATTCATCAGAGGCCCCTGTGACGCTGATGCTCATGTCCTTCTGACTGGCTGCCCAGCTGCAGGAGGGGCACCTGCTGGTGCGGCACTTCCAGTTCCTGCGTTGGTCTGCTTACCGGGACACACCTGACTCCAAGAAGGCCTTCCTGCACCTGCTGGCTGAGGTGGACAAGTGGCAGGCAGAAAGCGGGGACGGACGCACCATTGTTCACTGCCTGTGAGTGCTTGCTGTGTAGGGGCAGGTGGAGGGGTCAAGGAGCAAGGTCAGAGGTCCAATCTAAGAGGACCTCAAGGCTGGCACCGAAACTCCTGGGCTCTCAGACATCGAGGGCCTGCGCCCTCCCCAACCAGCCAAGGCTGGACCTTCCTTCCTTGGAGGAACCCAGTTTCCAGGCTGTAGGCTCAACCTGAACAACTGCCTGGTGCCCTCTGTATGACATCGGAGTTCATTAGTTTAATTGAAGACTTTTTTGTCAGAATTTTTCACCCTGTGAGATTGTAACATACTTTTTTATGCCAATGAAATTCCAGTCTCTGCTTTTGCATACACACATGCCGTGTTTTCATTCATTAGTTCATTCATTCATTCATTCATTGATGAACATGCCCCATTCATAAATCCATATATTAGCTCCATTCAGGTTCTTCTTTGCCTCCTGCTTTTTCATGCTTTCAGTACTTACTGAGCCCTTCTAGTTCCAGGTTGGACATACTGGGGAACTGAGGCAGCCTGGGCCCGGCCCTCAGAGCTTTCAGGTCTAGTGGGAGAGACCCCTGGAGAGAAGGGCTGAGGGCCCAGCTGGTCTCCCCTCCCTAAGAGGCACTCCCCCCACCCCAGTGGAGCTCAGGAAGAGAGGCGGCTGGGAGGGAAGCGGAGGGCCTCTGGAGGAAGCCTGTGGCTTGGCTCCGTGTTTGCTTTGGGTGTCTACATTGCCCAGTGGTCATATTCCCAGGCTTCTCAGTGTTTATGTTCCATTTTGCTCTCGGGTTTCTGCTTGCTGCTCCACTGCCCTTCTCTGCGTGTGTATGGCTTCCTTTCTCAATCTGCAGTCTGTTCCTCCTCCAGGATGTACTTTCTGAGATGACATAAGGCTTTGGTTGTCAGTCTCAGCCTCTAAGCCGCTTCTTTAACCTGGTCCTGCTGCCACCCATGGGTGTTGCCGCTCCCTTCCAGATTCCCTAGTCCTACCCCAGCTGCCCCGCCCTGTCCTTTGGCCCCTCCTTCTTCAGTTCCCTGTCCCCTCCCCTCATCTGCACGTTTTAGTTTCCATAGTCCCTGCCTTAATCCCTAGGCCCTTTGCACCTTAACTTCTGGGCCCTTTGTCCCTCTCTGTTCCTGCCCCTCAACTTTGGCCTCTCTGAGCCTTCTGGTTGCCTGGACCTCTCCTTGACCTTTGGGTGCCCAGGCTCTGCCCCCACTCCTGGTTCCCAAACCTTTTGTGTGTCTCCTTTAGAAATGGGGGAGGCCGCAGTGGTACCTTCTGCGCCTGCGCCACGATCCTGGAGATGATCCGCTGCCACAGCCTGGTGGATGTTTTCTTTGCTGCCAAAACGCTTCGGAACTACAAGCCCAATATGGTGGAGACAATGGTGAGGGGCTGTGTGCCCATGCCCAGCTTCCTCTTTCTGGGACATGCCTGGCCAGGTTCTGCAGCACCTACCTTCCATACCTGGTCCCCAGCCTTGGGCCTTGGTTCAGGTCTTGTGGTATCAGAACATTGCCCCATTTCCCTCTTCCCCTGCACAGGCCAGGGCACATGCTTGCCCTCCTCCCAGTACAAGGGAGTGTCAGGCTCACCATCCCTTCTCTCCTTCTCCTCAGGATCAGTACCACTTTTGCTACGATGTGGCCCTGGAGTACCTGGAGGCTCTGGAGTCAAGATAGCGGGGCCTCTGGCCTGGGATACCCACTGCGCACTCAGGGCCAGGCACACTGGCAAGGAGGACTTGTCCCCCAACTCTGCTCAGCCATAGTCCCACAGGGAAACTGTCGGAGTGGATGCTGGGCCATCTCAGTGGCCTCCTCCACTGTGGGAAGCGCCTCTCACTGTATCCATGGGTAGGCTGAAGGCCAAGGAGGAGCTGAGCAACCGGCAGCCCAGCCTCACCTCCAGAGGTCCTGCAAGCCTAGGCCTGGCACTGCCTGCACAGTGACCAGGGCTCAGAACTGCCAGCTCTGGGAGACTCAGGCCAAGTCCCTTGACTGCATACGAGCCCTCGCCAGAGATGAATGAGGTCCTGCTGAGAGTCCCCAGCTGATTTCCACCTGGTATGGCCCTTCTGCACACAGGCAGAGGGCACACAGGGGACTGACATCTAGAATCCCATCTGGTCCAGCTCCTGGGGGCTGTGCCCTGATTTGCCAGTGGGACACATTGGCCACCCTCTTCAGGGTAACTGCAGTGCCCTCCTCCACTCCACTGCCTCCTGCAGCCCCTGGGGTATTCCGCTCACCACCCCTCCCTGCTGCTGCCTCCCCAATGTGTGCCCTGAGCCTCCCAGAACCAAGATCTGCTCATCCGTGGGCTCCTTCCCTCCCTGATCCCATGTCTGCAGAATGAAGTTGGCCCTCTCTTCCCATAGCCTTCAGGTCTTCATGGCTTGGTCATGCTCAGCTTGGCCAGTGACAGTCTGCAAGGCTGACCCACAGTCCCTGGGGTTGAGGTCCCTATGGCTCCTGGTTGTGCTGCTTACCAGGGTGCGGTGTGCTCGGGCAGAACTGGCCATATCCCCTGGAGTTTGGAGGAAGAAGAGGTCCTTTGGATGGAGGATCAGTGCTTTTTCATTTCTTTTGTTATTTGATGGGGGGGTGGTGGGAAGGTCTCATTAAAATGGGGCAGGCCACACCCCCATTCCGTGCCTCAATTTCCCCATCTGTAAACTGTAGATATGACTACTGACCTACCTCGCAGGGGGCTGTGGGGAGGCATAAGGTAATGTTTGTAAAGTGCTTTGTAAATAAACGTGCTCTCTGAATGCCACCCAGCAGCCCTGTGTGTATCTGACCAGACTGACTGGGGCCTGCTCGCCTGCCCCCAGCCTCCCTGTGCTGTAGGGGGCAGAGGTCTGGGTTCTAGGCTGTTCTTAGTTTTTCTCTCCATAACGCAGTGTGGTGTGGACAGGGTATTGCTCAGGGTTCTTCTACTTGCAGGGCACCCTGGCTATTGCTGTCTCCACCCAGGCCTCTGATGCAGTTCCTCAGGCAATGGGCTTCATGTGGAGACCCCCAAGGCCACAGAGCTGCCTATCATCCTGGATCAGGGTTCCCTTCTTTTGGGGCAGCATGAGAGGGTTAGGCTCTGGCAGCACAGAGGCAGACCCCACCATCTGTGAGATCCTAGGTGAGTCAGCTGCTCTCCCTGGGCCTTAGGTCCCTCGTTGGTAAAACGAGGACAGTCCTGTTAGGATCAGTTGGAATAGTGATGAAAGGCCTCATATGGAGCCAGGCATGCTGAAAGGAATCAGTTTACAAACACATGGCAGAGACAGGAACAGAAGAGGCACATCCCTGCTGGGGATACGCTCATCTAGCTGCCCCAGCCCAGCCCCCTCCCAGCCCCAGGCTCCCTTGCGGGGCAGTGGAGAGCAGTGGGCTGGCCAGGAGGGACCTGAGTCACTCCTGACTCTATCTCATATTTGTGTAATAAGGCAATTCCTGTATCTGGGCCTGTTTCTTCATCTGAAAACTGATTCTAAGATTCACTGATTCTGTTCATGAGCTGACTTTCTGTGGGTCAAAGGATATGACCCCTTTTAAAGACCTCACAATTAAACTTTCTTTAACCTGCATTAAAAATTTATTGGGCAGCTATGACCCCACTTGGCCAGGGCACAGACTGACTCCCTCACCTCATTCTAAACTGATCTCTAAGCCTTACCTGATGGGCCTTCAATGTGTGTCACCGATACTAGCCAAGCTTTGACGAACAGAACGTGTCAGAAATGATAGGATGTGAATTCTGGATCCCAGGCCTCGTGGGGCATTGTAGTGTTTGCCTTTGTCCTCCTGAGCTCTACCTTGTAAGAAAGCCTGTCTAACCTACTGGATGATGTGAGGGCACATGGAGAAGCAGCACATCCGATGAATGGTCAGTGTCAACTGTCAGCTGGTGAATGAGGCTGTCATGGACCTTCCAGCCCAACTGGCCTGTCAGGTGAGTGTAGCCACATGATTAAGTTTAGAAGAAACTGCCTGAACAACCTTGAAAATTGGGAGAGCTAATGAACTGTTCTTTCTTAAGACACTAAGTTTGGGGATTATTTGTTATGTAAGTAAACCCTAGCTGATACACATGTGTTCTGGATGCTGCTGTACTCTGCCCCATAAGGTATGAGCTGCTCAAGGGCAGGGAGTATTTTGTGTTCATCTTTCTGTATCTATTGCCTAGCAAAGAGCTTGTCTTGGAGCTGGTGCTGGGGCAACACTGGCATTTGGAGTAAAGGAAGAGGGGGTGTGCGTCTGCCTGCCTGCGTGCCTCATTGATCTCATTTGGACTTTCAGAGGAGCTGAGGAATGGGCAGTGTATCAGGAGGGCCAGCTCCACCATCAATAAGCCAGGGTCCAGCCCCAGCCTCATACCTCATCAGCAGAGTGACCTTGCACGGTCCCCTAACTAAACACAGTGTAGTAAACAATGATGTCTACTTACAGAATTGGTTGTGGGTTCTAAAGATAAAGTACTTAAAAAGAGCAAGCATAGTCTCTGGTGACGTAATCAGACCTCTGTGCGGAACATCTCATGTCATAATACAGATGGGCCTAATTAATGGTGGTTTGACACAGGAGTTTTTTTTTTTTTTTTTTTTTTTTTTAAGAGAGAAGGACAGAGAGAGAGAGAATCAATTTTTATTGAGTTTTTCACATGGCTTTCATTGCTCTGAGACTTAGTTGTGTACGTGGTGCTGGGGTTTGAATCCGTGTACTCATGCATGCTGGGCAAGCACGGTAACTGCTGAGCCACTGCTCCAGCCCTGACATAGGAGTTTTTAACTTTATGGTGGTGCAAAAGTGATATGCATTGGGTAGAAACCATACTTTGGATTTTGATCTTTTCCTGGTCTCTAAGCGCAACTGTGACCCAGCTGCATGGTCAGAGGGGGAAGAACTGGTATTCTCTGGTGTGCGGTTGCTAGGCTGTGATGTTTGGCAGGTAAGATAGATTAAATGCATTTTTGGCTTGGGCTGTCTTCAGCTTACCAGGGGTTTATTGGGACAGCACCATCATTAAGTCAAGGAGCACTGGCACTAACGTTTGTGGATAATAAAAGTGGTGACTATTACCTTTTGGTGAGTTTTACAGTGTTCCACGCATTACCCCCTTATCTCTAACTTAATCCACACGACAGCTCTTTAAAGTAGGAATTTCTACCCCTTCTTTTTAGAGATGAGAAAATGGAGGTTCAAGGAGCGAGTTTGCTCACCCAGCTTCGCTTGGCTGTTATGTAGCAGAGCTGGGACTTGAACCCATGTTTAGTCTGACTCCAAAGTCTGAGCCTTGAGCTGTTCTGCTCAGAGCCTGCTGGGTGGTGTCAAAAGTGTTCTCCATGCAAGCCACCTGGAGCCTGGGGATTGACTTTAAGGTGCTGTGAGTCTACGGCCATACCACCCTGAATGCGCCCAATCTCGTCTGATCTCGGAAGGTGCTGTGAGATGGTGGCCTCTTGGACAAGGTGCCCTGGAGCACAGGAAGACAGTGGCTCACCAGGCTCTGTCCAGGTCCCCGGGTTGAGCAGGTCCAGAAAACAGCGTTTCCACCAGCACGGCAGGCCACTGACGGTTCCTGCTGGGAGCTAAGTTGTTTTCTTACTCTAATAAATCTGGCTACGGAAGCGACAAGACCATTGTTATTTCTCATGATCCCTCTGCTGGCCTCTGATTGGGACTCGTTATATATCCAGGTACCCAGGCGGCAGAGCCATGACTTTGATGGATGCAAAGGCTACTTGTGAGCCCTGGTTGAGAGGGGTCTGGCCACTTGCTGTCACTGGGTGCACTGGCCTCTCCCACTGACCTCGATGGGCAGGAACTTAATGAGGTTTGGCCCTGACTCCCATGCCTGAGGACAGTGCAGAAATCATAGTGTTTCCTGGGCAGACTGAAGAGGTTCCCGCCAGGCTTCATCCTCCAGGCTGGAAGGCTAGGGACGAGGCAAATGGAAGAACCAGTGATTTATTTGGCACTTACAGTGCATGGGCGCACAGCTGAGTGCTCTGTGTGGTTGTCAGCTGTCAGCCTCTGGTGAAGCCTGGGAGGGAGGTCCTATTATCACCCCCATTTTATAGGCGAGGAGACTGAGGCTCAGAGAGCTTAAGCAGCTGCCTGTGGTCAGAAAGCCACAGGGTGTCCTAGGAACAGCAGTGGCCAGAGTGAGCCTTTGAAATCAGGAGGCCAGAGCCTGCCAGAGGTGCTGGGACCCTCCTGTGCCTAGGATTGAGCTCCAGGCTGGGACCTCGCTGGCCTGACCTGCCCACTGACCATGTTCTTTCCTGCAACGTGCCTTTGCTCAAGAGGCCTCATCTCTTCCGCTGTGACTCTTTGCCAGTACCCAGGTCACAGCTTCTATGTCCTCCTCAAAATCCATCCTGAACAGCCTTCTGCTTCCATCAACCATGTCACTCAGGCTATCCATGTGTCTGCTGTGCCGTGCTGCTTTCTCACGATGGAGTTGGGGATTTGCTTGTTAATTCATTGGTTGTTCGCTGCCTCCTGCATGGGACTGGGAGCCTAGGATGGATTGGAGCCATGTGGATCTATATCATCCCTATGTCCCCTGCACTAAGCATAAAGCCAGGCACACGCCAGGTACCCAGTGAGTGTTTGATGAATGAATATAAGTTTTGGGGCTGGGACTCCAACTCAGGTCCACTGGGCTCCAAAGCCCACCCTCCCCAGCACATAATATTCAGGCTTGCAGATGATCCAAGAATGGATGCCATAAAGATGGGTTCCAATGCCCACCGAGCCACTACCATGCCATGTGGCCTTGTGTAAGCATCTGCCCTCTCTGGGCTCCATCTCATGATTAAGTGGGACTAGGTGTTCCAAGGAGAGTGGCATTGGGCTCAATACCCCCCAGTGACGTTGGGGCTGATGTTGCTTACTGACGCCCAGCCTACTGGCCTGAGCATTTTCTCTCTGAGCCCAATGAAGTCTTGAGCTCCAAGATACTGGAGCTTTGTGATCTGGCCTTTGGTTCATGGGCCTGTGTGCCTCCCTTGGCAAGTGATTGATTTACACCCCCTGCAGACCTGGTTCCTCATCTCCCCAGGAATCCTGAGCCATAGATGTTTCCCAAACAGGTTTGAGAGAGGTGAGGCAAATCACTTAAAGCCACATGACCGGAAAAGGACCAAGACAGGATTCAAACTCATGTCTCGACTCCAGAGTCGTTGCTCTTAAAATCATTGTAGAAATATTGGCAGATATAAGCCTGAACCACATTAACTGCTGGAAATTTCCCTTGTCCTTGAATCCATCTGCTCTCTTAACACTCTCTGAAACCAGGCTCAGCCATAAATGCCATAAACAGGCTAAGCGGAGGCCTGTAATCACACAGCCTCCTGGGCTCGGGGCTTGGCACCTTGTTGGCCTTCAGAAAGTGCTGTTTAATGAATGGTTGGAAGTCTTGACTGTGCAGATGGTGGGGGCGGCCTGACTCAGCGAGAGCCAAGGAGCTGAGAAAGCCTTTTCAAGAAAAATGAAATGTGTCTCAACTCACTTCCCACTTATTCCCAGGGGTGGGCAGAGGGAATCTGTCCAGGAATTTTATTTTCTGTTCATTTGAAAGTGGAACAATGTGGCTTTCTTGAGCTGTATTTAGTATGTGACTGTATTTTCTTTTTCAAGAGAGCTGGGGACAATGTTTGCTCCCTGGGGCTCTAGCCCAGGCCTGACTCTCCCCCTCCGAAGGGTACAGAAACTCTTGCCCCTCTGGCCTCTTCCCTGGTAAACTCTTTGCTTCCTTCCAGGTCATCTCTCTCTTCTCACGCCACCTATCAGTTTATTGTCTCTGAGCTCCAAGTGTGTCCTTCTTTGCCCTTCTTTGTGGTACTAGGGCTGGATCTGTAAGCAGTTCTATCAGCTGGAGCCATGTTAAGTGCGGTCAGTAGAGGTCGCTAGAGGGACACTGTGAGATGATGGTAGTGGGAAGGCACCTCCCTTTCAGGGCTGGTCCCCTTTCCCGCAGTATGGGAGCCATGGCTCAGTGCCTATCATCTCAGTGGACCAGCTCCAGATGTACCCTTAGGCTTCCTCCTGCCAACCTGGGAGTTCTTCTGCAGACTAGCCTTACTCATGCTCCTGTATCATGCTCCCATCCAGGGGCCACTAGTAGAGACCAGGGTAGACTCCGCAGCCTGGGAAGTTTCTCAGCCACCAGGGCTGCATGTTCTCGTGGTTATTCCCTCATGGAAGAGGTCTGAATTGAGGGAGGTCCATTTCTTGAGGCCTTGCTTCCTTCTTTATTCAATTTGCCCTGGCATAGACATGGAAGCTACTTTTTGGACTTGCACCTCTGAGTTCCCTTTTAGTATTTCTTTGCTAGGTAAAAATTATTATTTTTTTTTTAGGTGGGGAGGAGACTATTTTTTTCATCTGGTTTTTCTTTTTCCTCCATTTAGTTGTGTATGTGGTGCTGGGGATGGAATCTGGGTCCTCATGCATGCCAGGCAAATGCTCCACCGATGAGCCACCTCTCCAGCCCCCAGATAAAATTCTTTATGTTAAAAGTTCTATATTCATCTAACAGACATGACCTCTGTCTTCTCACTGGAAACTAATCTATACAGACTTAGCAGCAGGTGGCCCCACGAGATTGACCCTCAGGAATAGGATTTTGATTGGTTTCATTGTGCCTTTGGGCTTCAGCAGTGCTGAGCTCCTTGCCAATGGGAAATGGGATGCTCCTAGCCTACAGAATAGTGGCGTCATAATTATGCCCTCACTTGTGATGGATTTTGATGCAATGCCAACTGAAGCAACTGTCTTGGGAATCCACTACACTTGACCTTGACATGCACTTGACCAGATGACTGCAGGGTCTAGTGTGGAGTGGATCCTTAAATGTACTGGAGTGCTTGCTAGGAGGAAAACAAGTTCAGGTCATTTAATCCTCTGCTCATATAATAGTTTGAGAACCATACAGTTTCCATGTGGTCTGTGAAAACAGTATCATATTTCATGTAGCTGCAGAGCTGATATTGCTGAAAATGAAACCTGAGAGTTAATTGTGTAGGTTGAACAGTTTAAGCATCAGTGAAATTTATAGCATCACCAAGTTTCGTATGTGAAAGTTTGTGCATAAATTAGGGAAGAATGGTATCCTGAAACTTGGACTAAGGACATCTGGTTGAACTCAGATGAAGTGGAGATCTTGAATCCCTGAGTCATGCTGAACCTTCTTTGCCAATAGAAATACATTTCTCTCTTGTGTCTGACGAGACTGGTTTTCCTTTGTTTGAAAACTCTGTGATAACCTTATACGGGGCAGACACCTTGAAAGGGGATGATTGATTTCCTAAAGATATACCACAAAGACCCTTTGCTGTCCCTAGATCCTTCCCTAGTGTCTAATCCAAATGTACTTCATGGGGTCAGGTAAACACTGGGACCCAGGAGGAAATAGATACTCAACAGAAGAAAGGCAAGAGTTTGCTGATAACAAAATTTGACATAATCTTGGGGAATGTTCGTGGGAGTTGATTCTAAGGGTGGAAGAGAATACATGATCATTTTGAATTCATGGAGGTGGATTTGGTATTTAATGTGTTAACTTGTGCAGCTGAAGTTGGCTCTAACAGCTTGCTTGGTTGTCTCACTCAAACTTGGACTTGAAAGGTGGCTTATATTTAATCAACTTGAGATGCCAGAGCTTCTGTAGCATAGAAGGAATCCAAAGGCTTAAGGAAATAAATGCTGGGGTAGATTTATCATGGGACCTGCACAGCTATCCCCAAACTGTGATTCATGGAAATTTCCAGAAGACACTTAACTAAGGTGTGGAGAAATGCATTGTTGAGGGGGGAACCTGTCCAGGTTTTACTGTAGAGTCTGCTGTCTTTCATATGCACTTCCTGATTTCATGTGTTTGACAGTATTTCAGAGTCACAGAGACTAACTGGTGTTGCTTAGTAGCCAAAGGCAAGGCTGCATTTACCATAAAGGGCAGCACATATGATCAGTAACTAGAGTGACTTGGCCCATAGGTGTCTTTCATAGTGGCTCACTGGTGGCTGTGTCCTTAGGAAGGAAATAGATGCACAGCCTACTAGGCTGTTGTTTGATCTATGTTATAGGAAACCCAAGCAGCCAACCTGTAGTACTGGTGGCCCAAACCTGACTTGAATAATGTGTTGGAGAATTGTAGCCTCTCATCCAGTTTCCAGACCTAAGCCAACTCACAGAGCCTCTTGATTGAGGAAGTCATGGAGGAAGTTCCTGCAGCTGTGCTATAAATATGTTCATTCGTCTGCCTCAAGCCTTTCCACAGGGTCCCGTGGCCCTTTACTTGAGGGACTGCACTCGGGAAAAGAAGGTACTTAGATCTCCAGGGATTCCTGGACACTGACTGAATTTAGGATGATTCCTGGGGATGTGAAGTGTCACTGTGACCTACCAGTTGAAGTGTTGACCTAGGTAGTCAGGTGATAGGAACTTATTCCATGGGTCCAGTTGGGCATTTGTCCCGTTTGTGATTGCATAATCAAAGTA
Source organism: Aplodontia rufa (assembly GCA_004027875.1). Lineage (NCBI taxonomy): Eukaryota > Metazoa > Chordata > Mammalia > Rodentia > Aplodontiidae > Aplodontia > Aplodontia rufa. Next base: position 89,226 of record PVKS010002111.1, read on the forward strand.
GACATAGTTGGTGATAGAGGAGTTCCCATTTTGACCTACAGCTCATGGAGTGGGGTCCATTATGGAAGGAAGGGTCTATGCAGAAGTTCTGCAACTACTCTCTATCATTTTTATTTAGTTTTTCATTTGGCTTTCATTGCTCCAAGACTTTGTTGTGTACGTGGTACTGGGGTTTGAACTCGCGTACTCGCGTGTGCCAGGCAAGCGCCATAACCACTGAGCCACCGCTCCAGCTCCAACTACTATCATGATGGAGAACTGGACGCACTTCTCTCTTTCTGAGGGAGTTGCAGGTATTAACAAAACCTTGAAATATACAGAGGTGGTGGTCCCTATCACATTCCAGATGAACTTGCTTATTTGGTTTGTGCAGAGGTCATATGGATTTTAGAGAAGAACTGAATTATTGTACACTTCATCAGGTGATGACTCCATTTGCAACTACTGGCCCAGATTGATTCATTCATTCTCTCTCTCTCTCTCTCTCTTCTCTCTCTCTCTCTCTCTCTCTCTTTGTACCAGGGGTTGAACCTGGGGCACTCAGCCACTGAGCCACATCCCTAGCCCTTTTTGTTTTTTTTTATTTTGAGACAGGGCCATGCTAAGTTACTGAAGCTGGCTTAGAGCTTGTGATCCTCCTGCCTCAGCCTCCCGAGCTGCTGGGATCACAGGGGTGTGCCACCACTCCTGGCCCAGATTGTCTTTACTGCAGCAACACAGTATACCACTTTGTAGTCATTGACTTATCTATCGCATTTTCTCTACCAATTTGTGATGACCATCAAGTTTGCTTTTACCTGGAAGGACCAATCCATGTTCACAGTCTTGCTTCAGAGCTAAATTGATTCTTTTCCTTTCTGCCATTATGTGGTCTACAGATGTCATGATCGTCTTGAAATTCTACAAAGCCTCACACCAGTGCACTATTTTGAAGGCATGTTGGTTGCCCCTGACAAACAGGAAATAGCTAGTACAACATATGTGGATGAGAGGATAGGAAATATATCCCATGGAAGTTGAGAGGTCCGCAATCCCAGTGAAGTGTCTGAGAGTTTGATGGCCTGAAATGTATTGCGAAGTGTCCCCTTTGGGATGAAACTCAAGTTGCTGCACGTGACACCTCATACCAGGAAGAAAGACACAGCACTAGGTAGGCTTTTTGGATTCTAGAGGCTGTAACCTATGTCACTTTGGTGAATGTTATTTTGACTCATTGACGGAGATCTTCATAAGGCTTCCAGTTTTGAGTGGAGACCACAGCAAAAGAAGACTCTGTAGCAAGTTCGGGTTTCAGTACAAGTCCTTCTGTCACTTGGTCCTTATGATCCAGTAGATCTAATGATTCTCAGTGTCCAAGGAAGGAGGGATGCTGTGTGGAGTCTCATACAAGTCCCAGAAGGGGAATCACAGTACAGATCGCTAGGATTTTAAAGTAACTTTATTTCCTCTTATTCAGGTAACACACCTTTTCTTTGGAGACAAAACTTTTACCTTGCTACTGAATGTGCTAGAGACTGGATACCAAACTATGGGACATCCAGTGACCATGCAGCTTAGATTCCCACTTAGGAATCTCTTGACACTCATAGCTATAAGGTTAGCTTTGACAGCAGCACTCTATCATCAAATGAGAATGATATTAAGGAGAGACACCTCACTTGGAAGCTGTAAGTTGTGTGAGTTCATAGTTCAAACCCCTTTACCATCAGCTCCTGCCTCCTCTTCCTTGAATCATGCCTATCCCTTCACGGGGTGCTTGTATGACCTGTTGACTGAAGAGCCTGGTTTATAGATGGTGCTGCACAATATCCCACCCAAAATAGAAGAGTGAGGTATTCGAGTCCCATAAGAGGTGACTCTGAAAGACAGTGGGGGAGAAAGTTACGCTTTCCAGTGGGTTGGGAACTTCAAGAAGTATATTTGGTTGCCCATTTAGGAATGAGATGTGGCCACTGATTTAAGAGCAGTTGTTAATGATGTGGTTTGGCTGGATGGTCAGGGACACCACCTTGGAAGGGATGGGATCAGACTCCTCAATGAACTCTTCAGAATGGATATACACTGGCCAGGCGCAATGGTGGACGCCTATGGTCCCAGTCGTTCAGGAGGCTGAGGCAAGAGGATTGCAAGTTCAAAGCCAGCCTCAGCAACTTGGCAAGACCCTAACTCAAAGTAAAATATAGAAAAGAAGTGCCCCTGGGGTCAATCCCTGGTACAGGAAAAAAAATGGGCATAGATTGTGAGATTCATGTCTCAGGTGACCGCTCATTAAAGGACATCACTGTGGCAGAACTTGCAAGGCTCAGGTGAACAATACAATGTACTTCAACGTTGTCAGCTGACCTCTTTACCCAGCTATCCCTGTGCTTGTCCAAAAGGCACAGGTGTAGGTGGTAGGGATGTGGGATATGCATGGACTCCAAAGCACGGACTTCCATTCCTAAGGGCTGCCTTGGATATTGCCTCTGTTTAGTGCTCCATCTCCCAACAGAAAAGAGCAACACAAGCCCACAGTGTTGGCTCCATTCCCTGGATGGACCAGTCATCTGCCAGTAGCAGGTTGATTTCACTGTACTTATTCCCTCACGCAGGGAGCAGAGATTCTTCCCTCCTAGGATGAACTCATTTTCTGGATGTGAGTTTGCTGGCCCTGCACGTGGCACTGTTGTCCACGTACTTACAGGTTGTCTCCTGCACCACCGTATTCTATACAGACTTGCCTCTGCTCAGGGAACTTACGCACAGCGAAGGAGATGTCGCCATGAGCTCATCCACGGAATCAACTGTTCTTACCTCCTAACTCATCACCTGCAAATGGATGGTCTAATTAAAAGCTGGCACAGCTGACTGAAGGCTCGGGTGTGGCGCCAGTTGGGAGACAGACCCTGGAAGGATGCGATATGTGCTTTGACCCAGACACCATTGTGTAGTGCTGCCTTTCTCCTCTTTAGAATATGCGGGAGCCTTAATCAAGGGGTGGAAGTGGGAGTAGTCCTATCAGTTAAGCTTCCGCCCGGAGACAGAAACCACACTGGATTAACTAAAGGGGAATAAGGGAGAACACTAAAGCATGCCATTACGATTGAAGGAGATTATGCAAGGACTGAAACTGGGACGGGAGGGAGGATCCTCCTGTGCCTGGGATTCGGATGGGTCGCTGGAGAGCAGGTGGTTGCAGCCCATTGGATGGTGGGAACTCACTGGGTTGGAGTTGTGCAGGCCAGAGATAGTCTCGCGGTGGGCCGGGGCTAGTGGGCAGGGAACTGCCTGCTGAGGTGCTGATGAAATTTGGAAGCTGCCCGTGAGGTTTGCTGTTGAACTTGCTGGGAAGCCAGTTGGGGCACTGGTTGCCAAGAAGTTTCCCGGCATGTTGGGGGTGGGGAGACAGGAAGCCATCACTGAGATGAGCAGAAGTGAGCTGGGGCTCCCATAGATCTTATCTTTGGGGAGCCAGATATGGGGGTGTTGCTGCTGTTGGGGGGGTGGGTTACTGCACTGACTCGCACATCACCTAGTGCTGGAGAAGCAGGATGAAGTAAAGTACACTGGGATCAGACAGAGTTTCCTGCGTCCTATCAATGCCACACCGACAAAGATTAACATCATGGCAACTTGCAAAAGGACATTTTTATCATAAGTTGTCCTCGAAGGACGAATGGAGCATTAACAAGTGGCACAAGCTCCTCTGTCATTATCACCCACTTGTAGAAATTTTGCGTCTCGTCTTAGCAAATATAAGCTCTGCTGTCTTGGAAATCTTTGTTCCCAAGGTAGGGTAACAGACCCAGCGACACAGCATTGGTTCCAGTGAATGGGAGGATGAGACTGTCCTTATGTCACTGAACATACAGGCAGAAAAACACATTGCTCTGTTGGGTTGAATGAGTGATCCTGATGTCCAAGGCAAAAGTGGGTTGCTTCTATCTAATGGGGGCAAGGAGGACTATGCTTGGAACTTGGAGGATTCTCTGTGGTTGCCTCTTAAGTAGTTCATGGCTAATTGTAAAGGTTAATGGAAAACTTCAGCAATCCAAAAAAGGCAGGATAATTGAGGACTCATACCACTCAGGAATGAAATTGTGGCTCTCTCTTCTCAGGGAAAAAACCCATTTAGCTGAACTTCTGGTTGAGATGGGGGAAAAATGTGGAATGGATAATGGAAGAAGGAAATCATATATAGAAATTATGGCCTTGTGGCCAGTTACAGAAGCAAGGACCGGAGTTGCTTTGCGTATTTTCTCTTTGCTTGTTATGTGTGTAAGTTTCTATCTGTACGTCAATCATTTCCTTTTCCTTCCTTCTCCCCATTATCATTTATATACTTTTTATTGGAGGTCAATGTTACAATTTAGCCTTTAGGAAACAATATTTAGCATACCTAAATTTAGGAGTAATTAATGTAGCCAGCAGGGGATGCGATGGTTTTGGAACTGTGTATCTCTCCTGATTTTAAGGCAAGCATGAGAACTTCCTTGTTTGGGCAATGGAAAACTGTCTTGTTAGGTAGAAAACTAGAGTTGAATTTCAAAGTGTGTTGAAGGTGTGTATAGAAGATAATTAATCAAAGGCAAAGACTGTGGCAGTTATCACCTTAATGTCTTTTAGCTCCAGGTCACCCTTCTTTGCCCTGCTTTGTGATACTGCAGCTGGAGCCTGTAAACAATTTTTTTTTGTTGGCTGGTGCAATGCTAATCTCTGCCAGTAGAGGGCACTGGAGGGCTATTGCAAGGTGACAATGACAGACGGCATTTCCTTTCTGGGTTTGGTCCTTTTTCTGTTTTCTCTTACTCAATATGGGAGCTGCCCACATCGAGTGGACATCAGGGGCCAGCCCCACTGCACCAACAGGTGAGGCTCTCCTCATGAGGCAGCCAACTTCAGCCACACCCTCAGTCATTTCCCATTTCTGTTATTTAGAGTCGTCTTTTACCCCTGTTTGTAGTTAATCCTCTTTGACTAGTGGACAGTTCTTTACATTTTTTGTATTCTGGTCACTGGTGAAGTCTCTGTCTCTTGAATGGACCCTGCTGATATTCCCTAAAATCTGGCCCCTTGGTGGCCTCCATCTCAGTCTGCTGATTTGGTTTCCCTTGTTCCCCTCATCTTGTCTTTACACCTGGCTTCAGTCTCTTTTAGATCTGTCTTGAGAACAGATAGCGTGCAAAGGGAAGGATGTGGCATTCTCCCAGCACGCTTTACAGAGAGGAGGAATTTCACCAAGAAGGAGCCTCCAGCTCGGATGCAAGGCTCTTGGATTCCCAGCGCCGCCCTTAACCTATGTATGTTACAGGTGGAGGACTGAGGAGTCGCTGTAGATGGCTGTTCACATCCAAGATGCTCTAGTGAGCTACAAAGGTTTTCTTTCCATCTCAGTTTCCAGTATTTTATGTGACTCTCATGCGAACCCTTCTTCTCATGGGTTGGCTGCATAGACCTTATTAATGCAACTATATTATTATTCCAATTAATGAGATGGTTCTTAACTGGAGGTGGTTTTGCCTCCCAGGGGACACTTGATTATCACAACAGGGGTTGCTGCTGGCATCTGGTTGACAGAGACCAGGGAGGCTGCTGAGCACCCTGCAATGCACAGCCGTGAATGTGGCACATGATGTCAGTAGTGCTGAGTATACGTGTTAATAGGTGCAGGAACAGAGGTCCCAAGAGAGGAAGTGACTTGCCAGGGTCACATAGAAAGCAAGCGGCAGAGCTAGATGAGAGCCCAGGACCCCAGACTCCCAGCTGTGGTCTTTTCAATGCTTTCTCTTTCTTCTGCCTGGACTAGGAAAGGAAATGGGAAGTCAGGGAAGCCTGCCCCCAGGAATAGCGTGCCTGCAGGTCCCTTGCCACCTGGCTTTTTTGTATTGTTCTTTTCAGTTGCAATGCCAAAGATTGGATGAGTGATAAAGAAAGAGGTTTGTTCTGGAGATTGGGTGGGGGTGGGATGGGGTTGCACCTGGTAATGGCCTTCTTGCTGGCAGAGGTGGTGCAGACCATCGCATGGCAAGAGAGAGGGAGCGTGTGTGCTTATGTGTCTTCTGGTCTCTCTCCCTCTTATTCAGCCACTGGGATTCAATCGTGGGGCTCCACTTGGATGACCTCTATTCGGCTCTTATGTGCCCCCCAAACACCACAGTTGAGATTATGTTTACACCCTTTTAATACCTCACAATAGGGATTAAATTTCAACACGCAAAGCCTTTGGGGACACATTCAAACCATAACCAAACCATTGCACTTAGCAAACCCCAGCCGTTTTCCAATGCAACCATCTGCTTTCCCAACTTCTGCTCTGAGTTTCTGGGAAGCTGCTGAGAAGGCTGCACTCAGTACTGGCAGCATTGTTGGGGGCAAGTGCCAAAGCCAGCTGGCTCTGGTGCCTTTCCTTTCTCCAACCTTCCTGCAGCCCGCAGACCCCTCTCCTTCAGGGACTCTTTTCAAGTCTCCCCATACCCCAACGATCAGCTCCTCCCAGTGGGTATAACCTGGCTTCCTCATCTACTCCTTCCACCCCACACCTGTTCTCAGCCACGCAGGAGGACAGAAGTTCTGCCCTGGTGGAAGGCCAATCTATTTTCATCCTCTGGATCCATTCCTTTCTACCTAAGCCTTCCCTGCATACAAGTGGCCCAAATCTTGAAACCCATTGACCCTTTGAGAACCTTTTCCCCTGCAATCCATATCTGTGCAGCTGCCTGGATTATCTGTGCCCGCTCCAGCTGCAAGACTCCTACTCATGCTTCACACCAGCTCAAGTGTCAGTTTTTGCAGATGCCACAGCAGATGCCGTCAGTGCCCCACTCTGTCCCCTCAGCGCTCTGAGTCCCACAGCTGCAGACAGTTTGGAGCATGCTCACAGCCCACCCCAAATGCCTGCATTTCATTTCCTCTCTCTGGCAGCTGGAGATCTGGTCTGTGTACAGGGGGCAGTATAGATATCCACACATGCTCTAGGGAGGTGACTCAGGGGTCTCCAGCAGGCCCAAGCCCAGAGCCAGTGCTGTAGCCCTCTCATCAGTCCACGCCAACTGATGGTCCTCCTTCCACGCCCAGCCACTCTGGCTCCTCACTTGTGCTCCCTGGGGTCACCACTGGTTCCAGAACTACTTTTGGGGTGCACACCCTAAGACACACCTGTCCCCTGTCCCCTGGGGAGGTAGACACCCTTACTCCTGCTCCCTGGTGTGTACTTTTGCACATTGTGGGGCAGTTTCTGTCCCCCATGCCAGACTGTGAGCCCCTCCTCACTACCTCTGTACCCTTAGCTTGGCACAGAATACTGTCACATCAAGGGCCAGCAAATGCTGATCGAGTGAGTGAGAAAGTGACTGGGTGAATGATAAGGGTCTCCAGGGTGACTATGCTGGGTGATGAACCTGAAAACATAACTGTCCCATGGGTGGGGTCCTCTCAACCCTGCCCTCCCCCTCCATCAGGAAGTCTAGCCCTGCTGCCCGCATCAACCCTCTGTAATGTGGTCTGCTTGGTGCCCCCAAGACACCTCCTGGCAGGAAAAGTCCCCCGTCAGGGAAGCGGCTTCTCAGCGGGTGATTTCAACTCTGGCTAAATAAAGGTAACAGGGTGGAGTAAAATGTGTTATAATGTGACATAATTCAATGCCGCCTTCCAGCAGATGTCTCTTTGGAGGGTTGGATTTGTCCCAGCAGGGCTCCAGAGCTCACTAGGAAGCACTTGGAACAACCACCCTCTGCTTCTGATGTGAGCGGCCCCAGGAAACGGTAATTTCTACAAATGTGCTTATTTTGCCTGAGCGCATGGGTCCGATTTCCAGCAAGAGGAAATGAAATTTTGCTGGGGAAGTGAAGCAGCTGTTGCCAACCCAAGGATTCATGTAGACCAGGACCAGGTTTGAAACCCGAGGGGGACAAGACATTTTGCCACATCCAGATTTCAGGGGAGTCCAACTCGGCACCCAGGTTCTCCGAAAGGTCATTTACAGATGAGAAGCAGAACTGCGGAGGCACAGGCGAGGTGGCCCCAGATCCCAGGCTGGGCCAGCACGGAGCCTGTATCCAGCCAGCTTTGCCCTGCCTTTACCAACTGCTCTGAGGAGCAGGCAGGGTGAGACACGTGTGGAAATAAAAAAAAAAGTCAAAAACAAAATAACAGGTATTCTAGACTGACTGCCGAGACTGGCAGAGACTCTGGCTTGGGATTAGGGACCCTGGCATCTGAGGCTGTTTCTCCCATTCAAGGAGCACAGTAAACTTTGCTTTTCAGGATGCTGTGAGGGTCTTGTAGGGTTCAGAAGAAGCTCCTTGGCACACGTATGAAAGTGAAATTCAGAGCAGTGAAGTGACACTGAGGATGGGGACATGTCCACATCTGAGCTGCCAAGAGGAGTAAAGGGGAAACCAATGTGCCATCCCCCAGCCAAGTAGTTCTGCAGCCAGGACAGGGCCCCAGGGGGAGCTGGACACCTGGAGGCCTTGGACTTCACGATGGGAGCATGTCTCTGAAGCCATGTTCCTTTCACTGTCCCAGCAAGGGACATGGAATCCTAGATCCCCAGTTGCCTGTCCACATGACCTTGGCAGCGCTGGACTGAGGTCAAAGAATTGTGAGAGAGAAAGAGATGGAAAGGGTTTGCAATAGGGAGGAAGGAGAGGGGGAGGAGAAGGAAAAGAAGGATTTGGAGGAGGAGGAGGACTGCAACCGTTCCATGGTGCAAAATGCAAGCAGAAATTGTGGCCTCTGTTACCAGAAAAAAGCAAAAAACAAAACTGAGATCAAAGGCTGGCTCCACTCTTCAGCACATTGGGGACTTTGGGCTAATCATTTTACTGTATTAAACCTCAGTTTCCACATCCATGAAATGAGGACAAGAAAGCTACCAATGTCTTCAGAATAATTTTGGCAAAGTTTCTGGCCCAATAAACAGCAGCTTGAGTGAGAGCAAGGAGCTGTAAATCTACAAATCAGGATGTTCTTCAGGGAGGGGCTGCAAAATCCACCCCACTGACTATGATGCAGGAAGATAAGAGAATTTGTTCGTGCAGAGGAGCAGATGGATTTGTGCAAGCAAAGAGGGGCCTGAAGGGGCACAGAAACCCGGATCACGCATGCAAGGGAAGACAGCTAACACGTTTGTATTATGTTGATGGTATCAGGAATAACCTAGCAGCAATCAAATGAGCTAATGGTAGCTAAATGAATTAATGTATAAAGAAGCTGAAGGCGCTTCACATTGATAGATCCATCGGGAGTAAATGTAAGAGGAGAACCATGAGCAAATGTTTCCCAGAGGCATGAGAGGGGGATTCGCAGTGAGGGGGCCACTGATTTGGTGGCAGCCACCATGGAGCGCTCACTGGAGTGGGCATTCGATATCCAACATGGTGCAGCAGGTGAGACCCCATCCCCCAAATCCCACAGGTGGTGAGCAGTGGACCCTAGCCCAACTCTGCTCAAGGCCACAGCTCTGACCACTGCACAGCTCTGACCACTGCTCAGAGCTGGCCACCACTGTCTGCGTGGGCATTGCCTGGCCTCCAAGGCCCAGCAAGGTGGGGCCCAACAGCCCAGGATGATTAGTATGAAAACACCTGGGGTGAGGAGTCTTCCCTTTAGTCCTGATGAGGACCGGAAATATGACCAAGGACTGTGCCTGCAGGTGCAGAAGACTGCGAGTGCTACCTTTGGGATCTCTCCATCTCCCTGGAATGGTGACATCCTCACAGGCTTTCTCTACAGCCCCCAGCACAATTGGCGCCCTCCTCCCCCATGTGGAAACCAGTTTTCTATTCTTAGCAGATGCTACCTGGGTGGCTGTGACCACAGGGATGTGGGTGTAGATAAAACTACTCAGGATGCACACATTTTTGAATTGGGATAAAACCCCAGCTAAATACATGTCTCATTCTTTTCGTCCTGAGGAGTTGAATTATGACATGCCAGTTGTTTTAATATGAAATAGGTGTTATCACAGAGAATCTATACTCATGCAAATAGAAGCTTTTACACACACACACACACACACACACACACACACGATTCTCTGGACTATTTTCCTTTTGCAAAAATTCTGAACAGTTCAGAGGAAGTGGTATAAAAGTCTCTAAACTCAAGAAAATATTTTTCCTGGGACCATTCTTGGGAATGCTAATATGTAATATTTATTATATTACTCGGCCTAATCTTGTTCCCTTAGCTCTCCTCTCTAACCTTCAGCCCCACCTTGCCCTGAAGATTATGTCCTTGAATTGAAGGACAAGTAGCAAGAAATATTCACTCCCTGTGCCATTGGGTGCTCAGCTTCGTGGGGGTCTCTCTCAGCCCTCCCACCTCATCCAGCTTCCAAGAGGTGGAAGCAGAATAGAAGCTTTGTCAGAACTCGCCTGTCAAAATGGGTCCAGTTTCAGCACCACGGACAGACACCCTTCCCTCTCCTTCCATTGGCGGAGGTTGCGGCTTGATTTTGACCAGTTTAGGAAGGAGCAATTGGGGCTAACAGCATCCACACAAGGGGGTAGCCAGGTCACTCAAAGATCTGCATCCACCTACAGGTTCTGTGACTCCTCCGACCTAATATTTCAAGACCATGTAGATTTTGCCCTCTATGATATATTCATGATTGTTTTGATATAAAATACAAAGTAATGGGCATTTCCATGATCTCAGAGTAAAGTGGGTATATGGAGAGAATGCCCTGTGCCTACCCTATAGCTTCATGAATGCCTGGGCATACCACCAAAATTATGCTGTATGTATAGAGTAGGGTTGGGTGGGTATGAGGTGCACTGCCCACAGGCTGAAGTCCAAGATCCTTAAGTTGGAATTCAAGATTTTCTGTTCAGGCTCCTAACTTCACCATATCACCACCCACCACTTCCTCTTCCATGTTCTTTCCTGCCCATCTTCACCTCTCCCACCAAAGACATCACACTTCCAGGGTCCCTTTGAGATCCTGGTCCACTTTCAGTGTTCTTTGGACCGTGCCCTCTCCCCAGGGGATGAAGTGGATCTCCTCAACCCTCCCTGCTCCTGTCTGTGGATACAGATGCGTGTCCTCACCCTCTGAGCTCCTCTGAGGCACAGTGCAGGCCACCCAGTGGGATGGAGCAGTGGCTCTGCTCTTTTCAAGAAAGAACACTGTGCTGACCCCCCTGTCTCATTGACCACCGTTCTTTGATTCTTGTTTTGGAACCGTGGCTCCTCCTTGCTTTCCTTCCCTGCTCTGCAACATGTATAGGGAGCTCCCTGAGCAGGGAGCCCCTAGGCTTGACCAGCTGGGGCAGCTGCAGTGGAAGAGTAAAGGGTTAGCTTCCAGGGGGATTTTCCTCACCCTACAGTGGGAGCCTTAACAGAGATGAAGTTGTGTGGGAGCTGGAGCTGCCTGCATGTGACTCTAGCCTGCAGGAGGCTCTCAGGATGGACAGATGGAACTGCAGATGTCCCTGTCAGCAGCACACATGACCCTGGTTCCTGGAGGTTACAGCAGGGAGGTGTAAATTCCATACCGATTGGTCACCAAACAGTCCTAATGATACCTGCTCTGTTCCTGGTCAGTCCTGGTGCTGGGTCCACAGAGGTGGGTTGGACATCATCTTTGCCCATAGGGACCTCCGAGCCTGTGGATTGGTGGATGAATCATAAATCCAAGCCCAAGGAGTAGGTGCAACTCAGCCCAAGTCCCACAGCCACGCAGCAGCAGGGATGGGACAGAACCCAGGGCCCCTGACACCCAGGCTGTCTGAGTAGGCCTTGCTCTCCAGGTGCCAGGCTGGTGTTACAGGGGCCAGAGGATGTTTTCTGGGGAAAGATCCCTATTTGTGATAAGTGTTCATAGAGAGGGAATCCAAAGGATGTGGACTTGGCCAACCACACTTGGCCTACGGTTCTAGGCACCAGCTGGCTGCTCCCTTTCTCCAACTCCACCAAATTCTGTCCTTGAAAAATGGCACTGCACCAGGGCGGAACTTTCTACTTGAAATTAAGGAAAAACTGCCTTCAGCAATGTGGGCGTTTAGTGGCTCAACTAACCGAGAGCCAGGTGGGAAGAGGTGAAGGGGAAGCTAGAGAGAGAGCAAAGAAGAGACACACCGTTGGCTGAGGTCCTTACTGAGACTCTCTCTCTCACCTTTTATTTTTTCAGTACTGGGGATTGAACCCAGGTGTGCTCTACCACTGAGCCACATCCCTAGCCTTTTGATTTTTTAAAATTTATTTTTTCCACTTTTTTTATTGGTGCATGAAATTTGTATATAATGATGGGATTTTTTTAGAGAGAGAGAGAGAGAGAATCAGTTTTATTTAGTTTTTCATGTGGTTTTCATTGCTCCGATGCTTTGTTGAGTATGTGGTGCTGGGGTTTGAACCTGTGTCCTCACGTATGCCAGGCAAGCACCTCAACCACTGAGCCACTGCTCCAACCCCATAATGATGGGATTTGTTATTACATATTAATACATGCACACTATAAAACTATACACTTTGACCAATATCCCACCCAAGCACTCCCCCCATATTTTGTTTTTTTATTTTTAAAAATTTTCCCTTATGGGCTGGAGTGGTGGCTCAGTGGTTGGAGTGCTTGCCTGGCACATGTGAGGACGTGGGTTCAAACCCCAGCACGATATACACAACAAAGTGTTGAGCAACAAAGGCCACATGAAAAACCAAATAAAACTGATTCTCTTTTTCTCTCACTGTCTCTAATTTTTTCCCTTTATAGTTATACATGACAATATAATTTATTTTGACATAATCATAAAAGCACAGGATACAGTTTGTTCTAATTCAGTCCCCAGTACTTCCCTTCTCCTCCCTTTCCCACACCTCCTGTTCCCTTCCCTCTTCTCTACTGATCTTTCTGCTATTATAGTTTTTAAAATTGGTGTCCTGTGGAGGTACACGATGGTAAGATTCACCATGGTATATTTACACGTGTACCTAGGAGTATTAGTGACGTTCCCTATCCTATCCCTCCTCCCTTCATTCCCCTTTGTCTAGTCCACTGATTTTCTATTCTTTTTAAATTCCCCATTATTTTAGATTAGCTTCTGCATATCAGAGAATGTGGCATATATACACAATGGAGTATTACTCAGCCATAAAGAAGAATGACTTTATGATATTTGCCACTAAATGAATAGACCTGGAAACTATCATGCTAAGTGAAGTGATTCAGTCCCTAAAAGTTGAAGTTTGAATGTTTTTTCTGATAATGCAGAAGCTAACTCAGCCCTTTTAATTTTTATTTTGAGACAGGGTCTTGCTAAGTTGCCCAGGCTGGCCTCAAACTTGTTATTCTCCTGCCTCAGATTTCTAAATCCCTGGGCTTACAGGGATGCATCACCATTCCTGGCAACCTATTACTGTGATCTCAATCAACGAGAACCCCTCCCTGCTGTTCCAACCCCATCTCCCTTACACTACCTGATGTCCAAATCCATTAATTGGCATGGGGATCCTGTGCCTCCACAATGGTTTATGACTCCTTTGTTTGCCCTTCTGTGCCCTCCATCTGGGATTCTCCCCCACTTTTCCCTGTTCATCCTTTTGATGGCAGCTTGAGCTTCACCTTTTGAGCTAGGAAGAGAATCAGCAGCACTTGCTTCCACTGCCATCACTCATGACACCCCTTTGGCCAGGTCCCCTCCTTGCACCCTGAAACTCCCCACCCATATACACAGCCTGCCTGTCCTTGAAGGTTTGGCTTTGGGAAAATCAGTCTGTCTCTTCCCAGACTTCAAGTACTGCTTGGTTTAGAGAAAGAACTTAGTAAATATTTGTCATATTAATACAAATAAGTTTGGGTTGAAGACATGACTTCTGTGAAGTTGTTTGCATTTTAACAAATGACAAAGCTTCCAGCCATGGGAAAGGAGCTCCACTGGCAGAATTTCAGACACCAGCAGGCTGGGGACAGACGCTTCCTCTGTCCTGTAGTGCCTGGAGGAGGCAGGTTGTCTTGGCAGGTGGAGTTTTCTATTCTTGCCTCTTCAGTACAAACAACAACCACACTGTCTCCCAAGAACACAAGGGTGTCATGGAAACAAATGTGCTTCCCTTTGGTTTTCTGGTGGAGAGAAGTTCTCGAGTCTTATCGGCTTCCTGTCCCAGTTCCGGTTGACGCTCGTCTCTGTGAGTCATGATGGTGATGCTTGGGTTGACCCCACAGCCACCGAGCCTGCCTACCTCCCGGCTCTGCCCCGCAAGGACACTCCAGGGTTAGCTGGGAGTTTGAAGAAGCTTCATTTTGCAGCGTGGACATCTCCACGTCAGGCTCACTGACGTGGGGCTCACCCTACCTGTGCTGGTCCTCTGGCTAAGCGCCCCACATCCTGAGCAACCTCTCTGATCTCCAGCTTGTCCCCTCCAGTTAACCCTCCACTCTACTGCAGGGCCATCCTCAACAGCACACAGCAGGCTGGGTCCCCTCGGCTGGAAACAATACCTTTGGGTCACACACAACCCAGAATCACCGACATCAACTGGGTGATACAGCAGCCATGTGGCCAGGTACATACCAGGCCATGCAGAGGTGCTGGCATCAGCCAGCAACATGCCCCACAAGCGCTGGCCTCTGCTTTCCCTCTGCCCTGCCCTCTGCCTGGGTGCCTTTGCTCCCTGTTGGTCCAGCGAGCGCTTCCTCACTTCTCCAGCTCCAACACCCCCTTCTCTGAAGCCCTCCCTGCCATGCCTAATTCTGTCTGTGCACACGGCCTCTCTTACTGATCTCTTGGTCTGTTTCCTCCACTCAACTGTGAGCAGGTGGGATTCTAGGTCAGAAACCAGAGTAATTTTTCTGTGTCTCCAGCATCTGGCAGCAGCAGAAGTGTTAGTATGTATTTTTTTTTTTGAGGACTGATCAACCATCAGGATTCTTTATTGTATCAGTGAGTTCTGAATATTGTTCAAAGACTTCATGAGCTCAGACCCTCTCACAGATTCGGAGTTACAGCTGCTTTCCATGTGTGTCCATGTGGAACTATAGATATTTTTTTCTGGTCAAGACTGTTCAAATGTACACAAAAATCAGCTCATCCCAGAGAGCAGAATGTCACCCACAGTACTTTATATGCTCTGCCACTGGGGCCTCCATGGACCACTCGAGAATGAAGCCCACTGGTTGTCAGATAACTCTTTATTAAAATATTTTCCCTTGTACTTCTTAACTAGCCAGACATTTCACTGTACCACTGTCAATGTCATCTATAATATCATGAGGGTGGCGGCCACCGACATTACGGCCCACAGACTGGGCAGTCCCCAGAATCTCCTTAATGGTTCCAGAAAGTTCTCTAGCTAAGGATTGGTGTTGCATCTATCGGGCCATGTTGGCAATCTCATCAAAAGTGATATTTCCACTGTGTTTAATGTTTTTCTGTTTCTTTCTGTCTCTTGGTGGCTCCTCGAGGGCTTTTGTGATCAGGGCAGAGGGAGACGGTGCCACTTCAGCCTGAGCCTGTCTGTTCTGGAAGGCCAGCTTCACTGTAACCCTCAGACCCTTCCAATCCCCAGTTGCTCAGGCAATGTCATCACCGACTTTTTTTGGAGACAGACCCAGCAGGCTGATCTCGGGGGCCAGGGCAGACGTGGCGCCGACCTCGCCACCGATGCACCTCAGGTATACGACTTTGATCTCATTGGGGTCGAACTTGGGTGGCATAGTGGAGGCGGCTGGTGTCGGATGAACCCGGGTTCAGGGTGACCGAAGAGAGTTGCACCTTGACCTCCCCTGAGCCGAAAGCGTCTGTATGTATTTGTGAAGGGGCAAATGAGTGAATGGAGTGAGCACCGTCAAAGTAACAGTGGCACACTCGGCTCTTCTTTCTGAAGCATGTGCTTTGTGGCAGGTCCTGTGCTGGGCAGTTTGTCTGCATTTGTCTCCCAGGGCTTCCCCAGCCCCTTCCTGCAATGACCATTTACGGGTGAGACGCATTGGCGGGCTCAGAGAGGTATGGGAGCAGTCAGGGTCACACTGTGCGGGGGTAAAGCGGCTGGAACTTAAAATCAGGGCTGTCTGGCTTGAATTTTTTCCATTGACTGAGGGCCTACTGTGTGCCAGGTGCTGTCCTGTGGGTCTGGGGACATAGCAGGAAATGGAGCAAGTCACTGCCCTCATGGGGTTCAAATTATAGAGAATGCAAGAAGGGGGCAAAGAGCAAATAAGCAGTGAATGCTAGAGGGTGGTGAGCGTATGGAGCGGAAGCTGGGTTGCAGCACGGCCAGCGATGCGCAGCAGCACTGCAGGCCAACTGGCGTCAGCCGCAGAAATGTGCGTTCTTGGAGTGGGCTAGAAGTTCAAGGTCAAGGTGCCAGCAGGTCTGGTTTCTTTGCCGTCTCTCCTTGGCTTGCAGATGGCCACCTTTCTGCTATGTGCTCACGTGGTCTTCCTTCTGAGCGTAGGCCACCCTGGCATTTCTCTGTGTCCCAACCTCTTCTCATAGACTCCAGTCCTCACCTGCAGCTCAGTCTCGTCTTTCGAGGCTCTGTCTCCCAACACAGGCACACTCTGCGGAGCTGGAGGCTAGGAGTCAGCATGTGACGGGGAAGGCAATTTAGAGGGTGGGTGGGGCGAGGTGGCAAAGCTCTATCTAGAGGGGGAGCTGAGGTGGGATCATTATAATTGGTGGTATTGTCATCTACACAGATCCCACCAAGAGCCAAGCAGGAGGAGAGGCGTCCACATGGGAGGGCTCAGGGCAGCTGCTGCCCAAGAGGGGATGATTCTCCCCAGGGGGTGTCCTCACTGCCTGGCCCTCGTAGTCTCCACTACCCCCAGCCCCAGGTATGGGGGTGTTGAGCCCTCTGCCAGGCTGGGAGAGTCCCAGACTCCACTGCCGCAGACACCAAGGACCCAGCGTCAGAGTGAAGGAGCCCAGAAGCTTCAGTCCTCGCTGTACCATCTCCTTCCCCCTCCTCTCCCACGAGTCAGAGGTTATTGACGCCCACTTTATAGACGAGGCGACTGAATTCCGGAGAGGTGTCACCTGGTGAGAGGTGGAATGAGATTTGGACCCGTGTCCAGGGGGCTCCAGAGAGCGCCAACTCTATCCCCTTTCCCCCTAGCCTCTGGGTCTCCTGGGCACTGCCTACTGCCAGTTGCCCTTGGGAGAATCTCTTCTCCCTGGACTTCAGTTTTCTCATCTGGAAAATGCAAGTGACAGCCCCTGGCCTTTCTGCCTCCTGGGATGTTGTGAAGTCCCCTCCCTACCTTACGAGGAAAATGGACTCATAATGACATGGATGCCAAGACGGAGACCTGAGCCACATACATGAGCTCGTTAGGCCTTCATGAAGGCCCTGTGGAGCTGGGAGCCTCAGCACCATTTCCTGAGGAGGAAGCAGAGGCTCAGAGAGGTTCAGGAGCTTAGCCAAAGCCACACAGCTGGAAATGATAAAGTCAGGCAGGGCCCTAATCTCTCTCTTACATATCAGAGATGAGCCTCCTGACATCTTGACTGGGGTTGGGTATAGGACAAAGTAAGACCCAAACTTAAGAAACCCCTGGATCATGTCTCATCTCCCCGTTTAAAAGCCATACTCTGAGCCACCACCTATGAAGCCCTGTGTGGCCTGGCTGTGCCCAGATCCCACCCTCGTCTCATTCCTTCTCACCTCCCCTTGCTGTTCCTGGCCACCTGCTCCTGGCAGGTCAGGGAACACACCTGCCCATGCTTCAGCCTGACTGGTTGGAAGCTGCCTCTTTCACTGGTGGCATCGCAGCCCACTGCCGTTGATGGGCTGCCAGGCACAGCCTGTGTGGTCCTGCCTGACCTGGTCCTGCTGGGGTTTCCAGCCTTGCTCCAGCCACACTGGGAGCCCTTTCCTGCCACTAGGGCCTTTGCACAGCCTGATCCTGGCACTAGGAAAACCCTTCTCCCTCTTTTTGCTCGACTGGCTCCTCTCATCCTCTGGCCTCAGATTCAGTGCTTCCCTGTGAGGCCTTCCTTGGATCCCCCAAACCAAGTCCCCCTTTTCTTCTCTCTCTTGTTCCATTCTCTCCATTCATATTAAGCACCCAGTTTTTTTTTTTTAAATCAACTTTGTTTAGTTTTTCATGTGGCCTTCATTGCTCTGACACTTTGTTGTGTGTGTGGTGCTGGGGTTTGAACCTGTGTCCTGGTGCATGCCAGGCAAGTACCATAACTGCTGAGCCAGGGCTCCAGCCCCAAAGCGCCTCAGTTTTAAATGATAATTAAATGATATTTATGGCTCCTTCTCCTCCTTGACTAGGTGTTCTCTGAGCACAGGGAACACGCCCTGATGCTCCGTCCCTATGTGGAATGGGTGAGTGAATGAATATACAAGGTGAGAGAGGTACGGGTGCAGCTCCCTAACAGGGGCTTCTCCAGCCGCCTGCGTTGATGAGTGGAGTAGTCAGCTGGGATGCGTTGCCATGGCTACACACCCAGGAACCCACATTGCCTTGAAGGACGAGGTTGCCTTCCACTCACTTCCGTTCACCACTTCCCTGGGGGCCTGGAGATCCAAGGGTGTTTATGCACCCCTGAGATGTCAGGACCCCCAGCCCCCACTCATTCATGCCTCCAAGGGCTCCCACCCCACAAGAAGGCATTGTCCTCTGCGTGCAGGGTAAGATATGCCCCTTGATGGGGGACACAGGGGAGAGGCTCAAGGACGTTAGGAACCTGAAGGAACCCCCAGTTCCAGGCCTCCGCAGTTCATAGCAGCTCTCGGCATGCGATTGGCTGAACAGACGGATTCATCTGATTGGTCCATCCGGCTGGTGGTCCCTGCTGATTGGATCCCCTGGGATTTGCATGTGTGATAAATAACTTCACTCCTCAGTCCAGGTTTTTCTAAGACACCCATCTTCCTAGAGGGGGTTCATTCTGCTGGGGGAGGAGCTTTCCCTTTCCAGGGCTCATGGGGACAGTGGTGAGCGGGCGAGTGCCAGTCTCCAGCTCCTCTAGGGACGAGTTCTAGTCTCATCCTAATTCTGCTCAGAGCCCCCTCAGGTCAAGCTCTAGCACATCCGGGGCCCCATCACACATGGCACCAGGGCAGTCGGCTGGGTTTCCCCCACCTCTCTGGCTGGCTCTGTGTTGGATCTTCTTTCCTTGCTCTCCCAAGATGGGAGAGCCCAGGGCTCAGTTCTTCACCATCTCTCTCCATCTACGTTCTCCCCACAGGTGAGACCACCCCTTCCCACAGAAATACCATCCGCACTCGGGACTCCCAAACTGACGCCTCCCACCTGGGCTGTCCGGGGCACCTCTCTACCTGGTGCACCTGCCCAGTACTCCCCAACCTCTCCCTATTTTATGTCCTCTCCAGTCCTAGTCTCATTGTTATGTTTATTAACACACACACACACACACACACACACACACACACACACGAGAAAAGTCAGAGTGAGGGAGACAGAAAGAGAGAATCAGTTTTATTTATTTTTCCACCCGGCCTTTGCTTTTCCAACATTTAGTTGTGTATGTGGCGCTGGGGTTCAAACCCAGGTCCTTGTGCATGCCAGGCAAGCGCTCTATCTGCTGAGCCACTGCTCCAGCCTTTTTTATTATATTTTTAAAAGGCCAGTCTTTAAAAATGAGGCTGTTCCATGAAAAGAAAAAGAATGTGAAAGAAAGGTAAAAAAGAAAACAAGGAAAATACCTATTTATTTGTTTTGTCTGAAAAATTGGAACGGACACCTGGATAGCTATGATGGGGAGGGTGCCGCCCAGTCCCTGCAGCCTGCCCCTGTGCACAACTTGCCTGTCTGCATTTATAGCTAGCTCATTTGACTCACACATTCCCTGGTTGGCCCCTGTTCACACTGGAGATTGGAATCCTTGGTTAAAGCAGTTTCAGGTTTTTAAATCACAGAGTCATAGAATCTTTGAATCATAGTCCTACACACCTTGAATGATAGAATCTTAAAATTCATTCATTCATGAAATGTACAGTTTCCTGAGTGCCCACACTGGGCCAGGCTCTGTGCTGGACACAGAGGTGACTTTGAAGCTCCCAGGCCTAGAACAGATTATCTTAGAGCTAGATTGGAGGCTGGGGACCCAAGAGGAGGTAGCTGTAGCTGTCAAGCCCTTGGACTAAGTAACCTCCTCTACCTCTTCAGGCTTCATCCACCCTCCGAGTGCCAGCAAACAGGGTTCCATGTCCAGACACATTGGGGGCCTGGGCCTGCAATCCTGAGAACCACAGAGCACCCAGAATTGTCAAGGGGAAGGAGCGCCCAGCTTCCAGCCCCTTATCGGAAGAAAACTGCATGTGTTTTACCTCGCTGCAGGAAGTCTTGGCTCTCTGTAGCCACTTGAAGTTCATGGGAGACCTCAGTGCTGTCTTTCTGGTGGTTCTCAGCTCTGCAGTCTCCCCACCATGTATAGCTGGGATGGCAGGGGGGAAAGAGGGAACGCAGGAATAATGCTTCAGCAACCACGGGAGCGTGAGTAACAGAAGCCACTGCTTGCTGAATGATTACTCCACGCCAGACACAGACCCTTTAGCTCATGGACTCCTCCAAAGAGCCCAGGGAGATTTCCACTGTGTATCTCAGACGAGGAAATGGAAACTCAGAGAGGCTAAGTAATTTGCTCAAGGTCTCAGAATGGTCAACTGCTTGAGCGGGGGCAACCCCTACCTTCTCTTCTCTATTTCACTGTCTCACCTTTCCAGAGTTCTGTGAAGGGGAGGCTAACTATGGTGCATAACTCTTAGACATCTTTTGATATAGAAATAAAATAATGCATGTAAGAAACTTACCCTGGTGCCTGGCACATAGTAGATGCTCAGTGAACAGTAGCTGTTAGAATTAGGATGTCGTTGATCCCTGGGTCCCCCACTGTGGCCCTGCCACCCAGGTGGGTGATGTCTGCACTGAGCCTGGTCTGTGGGTGTTGGGGGCCAGTGTGGGAGAAGTTGCTGCCTATTCTTCACCCCCATTCTTGGCTACAGGGAGGGAGCCAGTTAGTGCAGGGAAGGCAGATGATCTTCAAAATCTCTGAATGACTTGAGATTTATTCACTAGTTCCCTTATAAACCATGCCTCTCTCAACCCCATTCTTGAATTTTCTCAGTGTTCCATTATGGGGATTGATTCCAAGCAAGTCTCTCCTTCCAACACCTCCGAGAGAAAGGAATTATTGTACCTCCTTCATGGATGGAGAAACCTGTACCTGGGCAGCCCCTGCTCCACCTGCCTCCTACCAAGGGGCAAGGCTGGGCCCTGCGGCTGTGCTGTGGACCTGTATTCTCTTGGTCTGGGCATGGAGCTGCCACATGGGTGGGTCTCAGAAGAGGGCTGTCCAAAAGGAGGCTGTCTGGAGAGGCTGAAACAGCCCTGGCTCTGATCTTAGGCTTCCCAGATCTACTCTCAATTTTGAATCCCTCCTGGGACCCTATATCCCATCTGACAAAGGAGGAGTTGGACCAGATGATCTCTAAAATAAATGCAGCTCCAGATCGAAACAAATAGAAAAGAATGAACCTCAGATGGGAAGAGGTGGATTAAACCTTGGTGGTAGGGACTCAGGGCCAAGAGGGTGAGGATCATGAGAGCAGGGACCAGTCCCCTGAGGACCAGCTCCCACTCTGAGAGCACCAGCAGCAGAGACTCTGTGGAAGAAGTAACGGGGACAGCAGCAATCTGGAATAGGGGGTACAGTGCTAGGGGCTTGGGGGGTTCAGGCACTGTTTTTATGTCTGAGTCCCCCAACAAACCTGAGGAATTGGGACAATGACCCTGTTGTGCAGATGGAGAGGAAGCAGTACCAGGACTGGAACCCAAGTCTGCACCCTATGCCCCGTCCTCCCCAGGTGCAGACGGGGGTGGGGGACTGGTGCTTATTAAATAGATGACTCGTTTATTCGACAGGGCTGTACTGAGCACCAAATGCATGCCAAGCCCTGTCCCTTCCAGAGGTAGAGGACTAGGATAGGAAATCCTGATGGAGACTGTGGAGGTTACCCTGGGTGACAGTGACAGAGGGACCTGGAGGGAGACATGCCTGTTTGGGTGGTGGGTCAGAGTCAGCTTCTCTCAAGAGGTGATGAGTGACAAACTCAGGGGATGCCAAGATGGAGACTAGGGTGACCAACTGTTCCCATTTGCCGGAGACAGAGTTTTCGTGGGTTGCAGGGATTTCAGTGCCGGGGAAGGTTGGGCTAAGTCTTTCATCCTAACGGAGGGCTCTGCCCTTGAGCCTGGGGGTTGGATGAGGCTGACAGGCCCCCAGGGCAGCACTCTGTTGGGAAGGGGAGGGTGGAGACGGAGGATAGCAGGGGAGGTACGTGTGCCCAGAGCTGCCCCAACACTCCACACATATTAACCAGTCGAATCCCCTACCCATGCTGCAGGAGGACACCCCTTCTGAGGCCCAGCAGAGTTAGGTAGCTTGCCCAGTCATGCATATGGGAAGCAGTGGAGCCCAGATTTCAGCCCTGCCAGGTCGACTTCAGAGGTCAAGCCCTCCACCAGCCCTCGCTGTTCCCACCAATGTGACAACAGCCAACTTGCATAGAGTTCTGCCTGTGAGCCAGGCTCCTACAGGCCTCATCCCGAGGAACACTCTCCTCCATCTTCTGAAGTTGTTTTTCAGCCTATCTTTTCTTCCCAAGGGCAAATGTGAGGCCAAGGTCCACAGTAGTCAAGGAATGTGCTCCTGGTCACAAGAAGTCCAGGTCACCTGATCTCCCGTGATAGAGGCCTGGGACTCCAGGGCTCACCATTCCCAGATCACTGGAAGGAAGATAGGAGAATTGGAAAAAGTTGAATGTGAATTTTTTAAAAAATTGGATGGACAGGTTGAAGGAAGAAAGGGAGGGAGCTATGACATAATGATTTCTTATGCCTAGATTTTTTTTGTTTGTGCTTATTGAAAGCCCTCCTTTAGATTTAGAGATTTTTTTTTTAACCATTGATAACTTTTGTGACTACTTAGAAAACATTAAATTTGTTAAAGATCAAGATTTCTTCAGGGTCTGACTCTTCTGAATTGCTTTTTAAATCGGTAACATCTGTTTTTCTATACAATATTTTGCTCTGTACCATTAAAACCATTGGAAACACACACACACACACACACACATACACACACACAAGTTGGATAAATATCTTTTTGGGGGATCTATGTTTTGGAGGAGGCTCTCAGGTGAGGGCAACATTTAACTCCAAAGTTACTACACTCATGGCGGAAACTTAGGCATCTGACACATAGTGGCTTCCAAACAGCCGAAAACTCTCCTCTTCCCAGAGATGCTGAGTATGACCTCTGAGACCCTCACCTTGTCTTGGCAACACACAGAGACAGAGAGCTCTGTGCTGGGTCCCCAGAGAAGGAGAGATACTCTGCTCATCAATCATCAATGCCGTATAGGACAGGACAAGGCCTCATTCACAGAAGAAAGCATAGACCCCAGACAGCACATGACAGGGACTCCTGGGGGGGGGTGGGGGCAACGTGATGAAACTTCCAGAAGGTAGTCAGACAGAGGTGCTATTTGCAGCCTCATCCTAACAGTGGGGCTGGCGGATGGCTTGGGAGTGGCAGATGAATTCCTGTACTGCCTGAAAATCAGTTTCCTCTCCCAGTGAGAAGAACAGGACAGCGTGGCGGTGTTGGGAGGCAGGGGAGCGTGGGCGGCTTTAGTGGTCACAGGTGGGGTGGGATGGAGAGGCTGGTTCTGATGGGTGCTCTAGGCAGATGTGGCTTTAATCTAAACAGCAGGCAGGAGGGGTGAGCATCTCCAAATAGCCATTCTTGTCAGTGCTCTTGGCTCAGAGCAGTCTGAGGTGCAGAGCCTGAGGAAGAGGGGTAAGTGACGGCTCACGAGTGGGCAGGTGCAGTCTGAAGGGCTCACAGAGCCTGACTGTGTGTATCTGGGGCTTAGAGAAGAGGTTTGAGCCCCAAGACAAGTCAGCTGCTGATCCAGCAGGGGGCTGCCTGGAGTTTGCAGGGCTGAATTCACACTCACAGGAGTCCAGGCCTTTGACTCTAGGTGGCTGGGAGAGTTGTGCAATGCTGGGACTTTGCTTCCTGGCCAAGGCCCCCTCTGCCCTTCCAATTCTATCTCCCCTTGCTGATTCTACCATTTCCTGAAGATGCTTGCCCACTTCCTGCTGCAGCCGGAGCACCTGCCTCCTCCACCTGTGCTATGGTTTGGATCTGGAATGACCCCCAAAGGCCTATGCACTAATGGCTTGGCAGTATTGGAAACCTTTAGGACGGGGTGGGGCTTGCCAATACAGCAATAGTGGGTGGCTTCAGTACACCTCTTTCACAAATAGGTAGGTCATCCAGGCCTTCAATCAACACAGACACCACAGAGTCAAAATATACTATACATTAAACGGATTTGACAGACATCTACGGAACATTTCACTCAAAAACAGCTGAATACACTTTATTTTCAGCTGCTTATGGAAGTTTCTCTGAAATAGATCATATATTAGGCCATGAAGCAAGTCTTAGAAAATACAAAAATATTGAAATAATTCCTTGTACCTTATCAGATCCTAATGGAATACACTTAGAAATCCACGGTAAGAAAAACATATGGAGATTGAACAATACACTTTGGAATGATGAGTGGGTCATTGAAGAAACGGAGGAGAAATTTAAAAACTCGTATAATGAAATGAGAACAGAAATACAACACACAGAATCTCTGGAACACAGCAAAGGAAAGTTTCTAACACTGACAGGAAAGTTTATAACTATGAACGCCTCTGTTAAAAAAAATCAGAAGGATTCCAAATAAATAATCTAGTGTTGCATCTCAAGATCTTCCAAAAACCAGAGCAAATCATTCCCATAACTAGTAGAAGAAAATAAATGACAAAGATCAGAACTGAAATGAAGGAAATGGAGAATAAAATAACAATACAAAGAATGAATGAAACAAGGAATTGGTCCTTTGAAAAGATAAATGGGAATAGCAAATCTTTAGCCAAACTAACCAAAGAAAGAGAGAGAACCAAATTAATAAAATTAGAAATAAAAATGGAGCTACTACGATAGACACTACTGAAATCCAGAGAATCATTAGTGTCTATTTTGAAAACTTATATTCCAGGACAGCTAGAAGAAATGGACAAATTTCTAGATACCTATGGCCACCAAAATTGAACCCAGAGGATATGAAAAACCTAAACAGACCAATGATCCACAACATCCTTGGAGAATACAGATGCAAAAATCCTTAATAAAATATTAGTAAATATAATTCAACAACACATTAAAAAATCCTACAGCAAGATTCAGTTGGTTTCATTGTGTGGATGCAGGGATGGTTCAATATATGCAAAACCATAAATATAATACACCACATAAATAAAATCAAGGACAAAGATCACATGATCATCTCAATAGATGCAGAACAATTTGACAAAATTCAACATTCCTTCATGCTAAAAACTCTGAAGAAAATAGAAATAGAAGGAACCTACGTCAATATCATAAAGGCTATGTAGGACCAAAGTCAAAGCTAACATCATTCTGCATGGGGAAAAACTGAAACCATTTCCTCTAAAATCAGAAACAAGACCACAAGGATGTGCACTCTCACTACTCCTATTCAATAAAGTATTTGCATTTTTATCCAGAACAATTAAGCAAGAGAAAGAAATAAAGGCATACCAATAGGAAAGGAAGAAATCAAAATTTCCCTGTTTGCATATGATAGGATCCCATGCTTAGAAGATATTAAAAGTTCCACCAGAAGACTTCCAGAGCTGATAAATTCAGCGAAGTAACAGGATACAAAAATCAACATACAAAAGCAAGAGCTTTTCTATACATCCATTACAATCCCACTGAGAAAGAAATTAGAAAAACAATTTCATTCACAATAGCTTAAAAATAGGAATAAATCTAACTGAAGAGGTGAACAATGCCTACAAAGAAAAATACAGAATGCTGTGAAAAAAAAAAAGAAATTGAAGATGCACCAGAAGGTGGAAAGACCTCTCATGTTCACAGATACGCAGAACTAATAATGTTAAAATGACCATATTACCAAAAGTGGTCTAGAGATTCAGTGTAATCTCCATCAAAACATTTGTGATATTCTTCCGAGAACTAGAAAAAAATAGTCCTAAAATTCATATAGAAAAACAAAAGACTCAGAAGAGCCAACTCAATACTGAGCAGAAGAGTAAGGCTGGAATCACAATACCTGACTTCAAATTATACTACAGAGCCGCAGTAACAAAAACAGTACGGTACCGGCACAGAAGCAGACGTGGAGACCAATGGAATCGAATAGATGACCCAGCCAAGCCCACACAGCTACAGTCATCTGATTATTAACAAAAGTGCTAAAAATATATGTTGGAGGAAAGTGGTGCTGGAAAAACTGAAAATCCACATATGAAAGAATGAACCTGGACCCTCATCTCTATTTCTCTACAAAAGTCAACTCAAAATGGATAAAAGTTTTAAGTATAAGATCAGAAACTCAGCAAGTGTTAGAAGGAAAAATAGGGGAAACATTTTGACATGTAGGTACAGGCAAAGACTTCCTGAATAGCCTTATAGCACAGGAAGTAAGAGGAAGAATTAATAAATGGGATGGCATCTGATTTAAAAAAACTTCTTCCTAGCAAAGGAAGCAGTTAACAGAGTGAAGTTACAGCCTATAGAGTGGGAGAAAAATTTTGCCAGTTACTTTTCTAATAGAGGATTAATATTCCAAATATATAAGGAACTAAAAAAATCCTCTCAAGATTAAGAAATAAATAACCCATTGAATAAATGGGTAAATGAACTGCAGGACACACATTTCTCAAAAGAAGAAGTACAAATGGCCAAGAACTATGTGGAAAAATGTTTATCATCTTTAGCCATCAGGGGATTGAAAAGGAACACTACCCTGAGATTCCGTCTCACACCAGGCAGAATGGCGGTCATCAAGAGTTCAAATAGTGATAAATGCTGGCAAGGATGCAGGGCAGTGAACTCTTAGACACTGTTGGTGGGAATGTAAATTAGCAGAGCCGCTATGGAAATCTATACAGAGGTTCCTCAAAAAACTAAAATAGAATTACCATACATGATCTAGCTATACCACTCCGCTATATTTATCCAAAAGAATTAAAGAATTCAGGTATACTTTCACACAACTCACAATTCACAACAACTGAGTTATGGAATCCGTGTAGATGTCCATCAGCAGATGAACAGACTAAGAAAACGTGGTCTATATGCACAAGGGAGTTTTATTTAGCCATGAAGAAGAATGAATTTACGCCATTTGCAGGAAAACAGATGGAACTGGCTGGGGACCATAATTTTGAGTGAAATTAGTTAGATTGAGGAAAAAATCATGCTTTCTCTCCCATGTGAAAGCCAGTTGGGAAAACCAGGGGAAAAAAACAGGAATTCTGTGAAAGCAGAGGGCGGACCATTAGGGTAAGGGAGGGGTCAGGGTGAGGGAGGCGGAGAGGGCACAGGAGGCACTGGGCAGTGAAATTCATCTGATCACCTTTTCAGATATGAATGAATAGACCACGGTGAAGGCCACTGTTCTGCATAATTAATATACATCAGATAAAGAGCGTTTTGATCACCTCCTTCGAGAGGTCTCCCCAGACTACACTGTGGAAAGGGGTTGTGCCCACTCCCCTCACCTCCCCTTGCTGGACCCATTTCTCCCTGAGTTTATTCTGTGCATTCCCTTTGTACCCTGGTGACTGCCAATTTCCCCCATGTGGTAGGGGGCATAACGGCCCCCAAAGCTATCATTGTCTTCCTCCCCAGGATCTGTGGATGTGTGACGACTTATGTTAAAAGGGACTTTGCAGATGTGACTTAGCTAAGATTAAGAAAAAAAAAGAGGTAGGGCCTAGACTGGTGGTTTTAAGTCATTGGGGGCCAGGGGACATGTCTTCAATGGGGATTTTGGAGACCAGTGTGTTGCTCTCTCTCTTGGCTCCTAGCTACCACAGGTTGAGCAGCTTCCTACACCATATGTTCCCACCGTGATGTGTGGACCTGCCACAGGCCCCAAAGCAATAGGCCAGGGACTAGAGCGGTGGCTTGGCGGTTACGGCGCTTGCCTGGCATGTGCAAGTACACGGGTTCAAACCCCAGCACCATGCACACAACTAAGTGTTGGAGCAATGAAGGCCATGTAAAAAACTCAATAAAAATTGATTCTCTCTGTCTCAGCCTTTCTCTCTCCCTGTCCTTCTTTCTTAAAAAAAAAAAAAAAAGAAAAAAGCAATATGCCAACTGACCATGGACTGAAACCTCCAAAGATGTGAGCCAACATAAACCATTCCTCTTTTTAAGTTGAGCATCTCAGGTATTTTGTTCCAGTAACGGGAAGCTGTCTAACACAATCTGGAACGCCCCTCCCTTCCTATGACCCATGTCCCACCATCTCTATTTTTGAAAGGCCATGTACTGTTGAAAGCCTTGCTCAAGCGCAAACTTCCTCTCCATCCCTACCCAAGTCCCCTGAAACTGCTCATCACCTCTCCCTCCTCTGCTCCTGGGGTGAGTGGAAACAGAATGGAGGCAAAACCAGGCAGGTGCCGGGGGAGGCCCATCTCTTAACCATCTCTGAATCTGTTTCCACACCTGCAGAATGCGGGTGAGGATCTCTACCGACAAGATGACTGCCTGACTCCTGATAGGTGCTCAGCACATGTGAATTTGATCATCTGCCTGCGGACAATCTGTTATTCACTAGTTTTGTCTGTAGACTGACTGTGAAATAAACTCCTAAAAGCAAAGACTTCTTTGTTCCTCTTTCGTCATTTGTTCAGGGGTTATTTATTAAGCATCTCTTGTGTCCAGATCCTGGAAACCAGAACAACACATAGGCCACCACCCTGTCCCCAGGGAGCTCACAAGTCTGCATCCTTCCTAAAGGGGTGTGGTCTCAACCCCATGTCGCATTCACAGAAGCACCCCGTATAACCCACAGTGTTGTTGGAAAGAAGCCCTGTTGGGCATCCTGTAGGGGATACAGTTTGTACCCCCAAAACTCTTGCTGAAGGCCTCATTCTTCACCCTCGGGGAAATGCAGAGCCAGAGCCCCCACCTCTCCCTAAACAGCAAGACGTCAGAGACGTTCTCACTATCCCCTTTCTCCTCCACCTTCCCTTACCTTTATTTTATGGAATGATCAACGTATTCTTTCTGGTTTCTTCTTTGTTGTTCTTTGCATGGCTGATTCTCCTGGTTTTGCATCATGTGCACTCACACACACACACACATGCATAGAAACCAAATTTGAAAGATCATATTCTCATTTAGAGGGCGGAAGAAGGGAAGTAGCTGAGTGGGGAAAGATAAAGTCGTGAGTGTGTGTGCGCGCGTGTGTGTGTGTGTAAAAGGCTGCAAATATGCACATGATAATAAACCCACTCCTGCTGTGGCAAGTTATCAGGAAGTGCTAGGAAAATCCTTGCAGCCCTGAGAGGCTGTGATTCTATGAATTTTAAGATGTCAGACCTCAAGGGAAAGGCGATGAGTTAGGAGCTATTACTTCACATTGCCTTTCAGATTCTATAAGCTCCACAGTCCTCGGACCGCTGGAGAATGTTCCTGGGTATGTCAATGTGATCTCCTATTAGAGAGGAAAGGGACGACCAAGCTTCACCCAGACTCTAACCTAGACAGCTCCACGGGTGCCACCTTGTGTCCCCTTATCTCTCCCAGGACTACTTAGGGCTGCCACTAAATCTGTTTCAGAGACTCTCCTGCAGAATTTGTGGCAGTGAAAGAGGGATGTCCTGAGTGGATCACTGTGCATTCATCCATTTGTCACAACTGGGGCAAATGTCATGGAGACTCTGCTCCTTTGACACAATAGTATCAAAAAGAGGGATGGTAACATGGTGAGTTGACCAGCTCCAAGGAGGTGAGGAAAAGCCATGGGGAGCGAGTAGCGGCTGATCCAGGTAGAGAGGACAAGTCTAGAAGGCTGGTGGTGGGCCGGGGCGAACTGGTACATTCTGGGAGACAGAGAAGGAAGATCCTAAATGCTAAAAAAAAAAAAAAAAAGGGAACAGGGTGGGGGAGGCCAGAGAGTTGAGCTGAGGGGTCCCAGGGGAACCTCCCCACCCTCCTTCCACAGCTGGTTCATCCCCTCACCAACCATAAGGCTCATGGAATGTTCTACTTATGCCATACTTTTTTCTGGGCATTGAAGCTCCAGGAGATGGAGATGTGACTAACAAAGACTGACCTCAGGTCCCCAGGTCCCCGTCTCTGAGCCTGTCCTAGGTGTACCTTATTGATGGCTCTTGATGATTTGCTGATCCCTAAGGGGCACCGAGAGGGTGGAGACCACAGCTGACGAAAGTGGGAAAGATAACAGGGCTGTCCTCGCAGGGTGTTTGTGAGGGAGCCGATGAGGTAGTGCAGGAAGAGGATGGGGCCTCAGAAGCACAGGACGGGCCCCCACCACCTTCCCCAGCTGCCCTGCCTTGAAGGGGCCCCACCTCTCTGATCACTGAGCACAAATCTAGAGCATGCCCTTCTCAGCCAGCAAGGGAGAGCGGTCCCTTCAGACAGGGTGCTCGCCCCGGGGCAGTCCCCCTGAGGAAGTCAGACCCAGGGAAGAGGCCCACGAGGCTGGGCAAGGGAATTCGGGCTAAGCAGGCAATTCCTGGTGTTAGGTTCCTGCACCGTTGTCTAAGCTGGGATTAGCCTCCAAGGGGCACATCCACGTTGATTCCTCATCCTGTGGAAGGGGGCATGGCTAAGGAGGGGCAGAGTCCTCCAAGTCTGGGACCCAGGACAGGGATCCATCTTGCCCGGCTGTGAGAAAGGTGCTCTGCTAGCCAGGCTGTCTGCCCAGTGCTGCCCTGGGAAGGACCCAAGAGCTGGACCAAGCCCTTAGGGAGACTAAGACTCACAGGTCAACACCAAGGCCCCGTGGACAGAGGTCTGGAAACAGGGCCAGAGTCAGGGCGTGGAGGCTTAAGAGTGGAGCTGGCCAGAGAAGGGATCCGGGCTCCAGGGAACACCATACAGATGGGCCCTAACTGGCTGCTTCACAGAACCACTGCGGGGTGCACAGCCAACCGGACCTCTACTGCTCCCCGAAGGTTGTGCGGGAGGAGCAGACACACACCAGTGAGGAGCAGGTAATCAGGACAGCTCAGCCCTGGTGGGGACAGCCCTGCGACCTTGCATGCATTTACGCGCTTGCTCTCCACCACGTTCGACTCCACAAATGAACACTTTTTTTTTTTTCTAAGCCATGTCTTTCTAGGAGTTCATGAATTCATCTCCCTTAACAGATTCATCTCCTTTAACAGACCTTTTGCAAGAACAAATGCCATAGTCAGCTCCGGCTGCCATAAGAAAACACCATCAACTGGGAGGCTTAAACAACAGAACTTTATTTCCCCTCACAGTGGCGGAGGCTGGGTGAGCTCTGCTGCTGGCTTGTGGACAGTCCCCGGGGCGGGGCGTTCAGTGTCCTCATCGGGAGGGAGGAAGGGGAGGAGGAGATGGGAGAGGAGAGAGCTCGCTTCCTGGTGTCTCCTCTCACAGAGGCTAACCCTGTCGTGAGCACCCAACCCTTATGACTTAATTTAAACCTAATTGCCTTTTCTCCAAATACTGGCACCTGGGGGGTTGGGGTAGCGATATATGATGCATTTTGGGGGGATGCGATTCATTCCATAGCAACGAATAAGGCTGTTCTCATTTAAAAGAAAAGAAAGGAAGCCAGGTAGCAGGCAGTGGAGTGGAAACTGCTTTGAACATATTGTGGTTTAAAAGGGGGACTGTGTTTCCCAAACAGCTCTTAATGAACTTGTTTGTACATGAGGGCATAACAAAGGATGCTGGTAAGTTTCTGCTCGCATCACGGATCAGGTGGAAGATAGGGTCCTTTTTCATGAGGTTTTCACGTGAAGAGAAAATCCATTTCAGCAGAGCCACACCTGCCTGTCAAACCTGGACCGGGAGGTAGAGAGAAGGCGTTGGGTTTGGGAGAGGGAGGCCTGAGCTAAACACAGGTGTGGGAATGACAACCATTCCATCTCAAAAACTCCTCCACATCCCTGCTTGGAGGACAACCCTGCCTTGGGGGGTAGGAGTCTTCTATGCTGGGCCCTGTGATGGGCACTGTATGAAGAGGACCTCATAGTCCTCGCTGTGAATTGGAGGTTGGAGGTTATTACACTTGTTTTGCATATGGGGAAACTGAGGCTCAGGGAAAGGGGTGGGCTTTCCCAGAATCACACAGCCAGAGCAACGAGGCAGGACACAAGTTCCAGATGTGTGGCTGTGGGGCCCACGCCCCTGGCCTCCGGGCTGTCCTGGCCCAGGGTAGTCGCAGGGCAGGGAGCCTGTCTATCGCGCACTGGGTGTGTTGCGCACTCGGTTATATTCCTCTCCAGTGCAGCAGTGGGAGGGGGTGTTCTGATCCCCGTTCTCTGGCTCCGATCAGGGAGGAAACTGGCCTGGGGCCATGGAAATGTGTGAGTGGAGCAGGTTCAATTTACCTGTGCACTCCACACCCCGAGAGCTCTTTGCTGTAAGATAGGCCCTTGGGACACAGCACCCATCAGGCCTATCCTTCACTGTGGTGCTACTACATAGGCCCTTGTTGGACTCACTCTGCTTCCTGGTCACCTGATACGCTCACCTTCCACCACCTCCACCAGTGTCTTTCCTAGCCTGAGATGCAGCTGGGGTGGGTTCAAGCCTTCTAGACAGTGCGAGCTTCCACAGGTGCCACCGCTGACGAGAGCACCAGCTAGAGGTCCAAACACAGCTTCTTAAGAGTTGGACTTCTGCTATGATATCATCCAGAGGTGCACTGTCCCGGGCACAGCTTGTGTCTGTGGGCTGCCTGGGACTGAGTCCAACTTCTGTCACTATAACAAAACATCCAAGGCTGGATAGCTTACAAAGAAGAGAGGTTTATTTAGCTCACAGTTCTAGGCATTTGAGGGCATGATACCAGCATCAGCTTATGTCTGGTGGGGACTTCCTGGTGGGTGGTATCACAAAGGTGGGAATGTTCATGGGAGGAAGGGATCACATGGTAAGATAGGAAGCCAAAACGAAGTTCAGGGGTCAGGCTTGCTCTTTTTTACAACATCTCTCTTTGAAGACCTAACTCAGGTTCCCGCAAGAACTACCTCAGTTTCTCTGAAGGGCAATGCACCCACTGACCTAAATAACTCCCGCTAGGCTCATCCCTGTTTCTCTGTCTCTCTCTTTCTCTCTCTTTTTCTTTAAGAGAGAGGGAGAGAATGTGTGTGCGTGAAAGAGAGAGAGAGAGAGAGAGAGAGATAAAGAGAATCAATTTTATTTATTTTCCCATCCGGCCTTTGTTTCTCCAACACTTAGTTGTGTATGTGGTGCTGGGGTTTGAACCCAGGTCCTTGCACATGCCAGGCAAGTGCTCCAACCTCTGAGCCATTGCTCCAGCCTGTCCCCCATCTCTTTATCGCACCACCCTGGGGAACCAAGCTTCTAACACACGAACCGCATCCAAACCAGGGCAGTCGACTTGCCGAATGGCTGTTCTGCAGCTGTTGGACTCCACCTGGAGCACACCAGCTTCCGGGAGCAGGCACACACCTGCTCGTTCCTGGCTCTGCCCCGGGCTACCTGGAGGTTTGGCTCCAGGCTCTGGGTGGGGTTTTGGTCTGTTCCATGGGTGTCTCATCCGCTGTGGACTGGTGGCTCTGGAAGACATGTTCTTTTAAATGAAAACGGCACAACACAGGAGGGCGAGGAGGAGCGCAGGATGCTCCTAAGGAATTGACAATTCTCGTGTCTTTCACATTCTTTTTGGCCCAAGCAAGTCACCTGGCCAAGCTCTGTGTCAAGGGGTGAAGAACTACACTCTGCCACAAGGGCCCTGGCGGTGAGCATTTGCTGAAAGGGGGCCACACGGTTCCAGGAACCTTGGCAAGTTGCTCCCCAGCTCCAGCCTTTGGAATCGCTGCGTGTGGTTATGGAGCTGGGTTATTTCCAAGAGCCTGCCCACCCCCAGTTCTCTGTGATGCTCTGACTCTGTGACAGTGGGGTCGATCCTGTACTAACCAAGCTCCCAAGGGCCCTAGAGCCTCACAGTGAGCTGCGGTTGGGGTGGGAGGGTCACAGTCCACTCTCCTGTTCCTTTAAATTGTTGGACCCTCACGAACCTGGCACCAAGTCCCACCTCCCTCTATCCATGGCTTTAGTCCTGAGCCTTTCTCTCCAAACCACCCTGTGCTTCTCAGTCCCACCTCCAAACCCCACTCCTCTCTGGCTGGGCCTTTGCCTTCTCTCTAATTCCAAGAGAAATTCCAGTCTCCACCCTTCCCTGATCCCAGGATCTGTCTCCCAGCCCCTGGCACCAGATGTCCATTTCAGATTCTCCAAAAAGGGAATGAAAACCCTGTCCGCTGAGTGGACCCCTCCAGGGGATTTGCCTCCCTTGCTCATTGGCCTCAGCCGCCTCATCTGCCGGTCAAGGCACCCACACGGGGGTGGGGACCCTTCCTGCCCCGTAGTGGAAACGCAGTCCCCGGCAGATGTGTTCGTGCTTTGGTCATTTCAGCTGCTCCCCCCGGGCCTTCCTTCCCTGCTTTGCCAGCCTCCCATTGCTGGGCTCCCAGTTCTCTCTCTGATGTGTCCTTTTGTGTTGCTGCAAATTGCTCTCAGCTCCAACAAAGCAGGTCTCTGGCTTTGCATAAAGTCCTCATTTTCTGGCCCTGGAGGAACAGCTTTCTACTCTTCCCCTCCCTCCCAGCCACCATGTCCTATTGTGTGAGCCACAGAGGAAGAAGGACTAGCACCCTGAGTGTGGCAGGAAGTCTCCCTGTGGCCACCACGGGAACCAGCAGGGAGCCCACTCGCCACGTGCACCCAGGAGGGAGAAGCCCCGTGACCATCAGTACAATAACTGAGCAGAATTCGTGACCATGGGGCCTTTGCTGTGGGCCGGGAACTGAGCCAAGCTCTTTTCCAGCCCTGTTTCTTAGTCCTCACTGGAGCTCAGCAAGTGGGGACCACCGTGATCCCCATTCTGCACATGAAGTCACTGAGGCTCAGAGCAGCATCTTACAACTAGTGAGCAGCGGATTCACCCGGGGAAGTCAGGATCAGGAGCTTCCAGCTCCTCCATAAGCAGGCTGCGGTGCTGACCCAGGGCCCAAGTGCACCCACAGACACTCACACCCCTGGGACCCGATGCGCACCATGAAAGTGCTCC